>JAGDQP010000572.1:80736-128089 GCA_022664845.1 Lepisma saccharinum | reverse complement strand
TATATATATATATATATATATATATATATATATATATATATATAAATTGTCATAAAAGTAAATACGAGAATACTTGAAGCGCTTAATATTTCGTCGTGACACTTCTTTAAATAGTAAATGTACCTGGAATTTCAACCAAGCCACTTTGTATCCAAGTCTCCAAAAGAGAAAAATTGCACATCATCACACACAAGAACCCCAAAGGAGTACTGATCCTATCTTAACAACTCGTAAGTATCTTGTTACAGGAAAAGAATGGTGTGATCATTGTTGCTGAGAGAGAGAGAGAGAGAGATTTAACTTGAGGCTGAGGACGGGAAAAAGCTTGAAGCTGACTAACGAAGTGAGTATTGCTAGAAGGACAATGGTCTAACTTCGTTTATGTGTGTGTGTGTGATATATCCCTGTGGCTAATTTTCTTGCCACGTCTTCGATAACCAAAGCGTTTCCATTGAATAGAAGCAACCAGAAAAGATGACAGAAATCGTGTTCATTGTCAGAAGCTGTAAAATAGCAAAACAGGCTAAGTGAAAATTCCCGACCTAATTATGACAAAACATCAAATCAGAAACATGTCCATTCTAATAAAAAAATAGTTCACTTTAAATGTATTTATATTATTTATTGTCTAAAATTATTAGCAAGCTTGCCTTCAGTGCGTGTTATCTTGAACTCCAGCTAGGGATGTTCCGTGTTACTTAAAATTAAATATCGAAGCTCATTTTTTTTTTTTGAATAAGGATATTTAACGAGATATTGAACTAAAATTATCTAAACATAGAACGGAAATATCGACCTTAAATATAGAAGTTTCGAATCGTAAATTGGAATACTCTTAATTGAAACCAGGTGGAGCGTTCCTTAATCACAGTGGTTTCGAGCACTGGTTTTCAATCACCAGTCTGCGAAAGTATTGTACCGGTCCTCGGCAAAATAATATTATATTTTATTATTTAACGTATTTTGTACATTTCGCCAGTTCGAAATTGAGAATAAAGTTTAATATTTCCTTTTTTTTTAACAACTAGAATCTGAAGATGTGCTGACATCTTTTGAACGTCGAATACATTCTAACTTACCGGTATCTTCACTGTCTATAAAGTTTTCCCCTGTAATTTGCCGCTCCGTGAGTATTAAAAGTTCGAAAAATACTGGTTAACCCACTTTATCAATAACTGTAGATTCTGTTCTTCGAAGCTCACAAACTCGTTTTGTCTACATCCTTAACCACTAGACTACGGGGTCTTGTTATGAAGAAGAATTGTTATGAAGAAGAACAGCTTGAGACAAAACGTTTTATTGAATTGTTTTGACATAATCACTTTCAACACGAGATGGCACAGCAATATTGAAATAAGTCATTACAAGTTCTAACAGTAGACATTAATTCGACAACAAACTAACTGTTATTTTATTAGCAAAACTTACAAGCTTTTAATTTATTAACAGTATAAATTTAATATTTTGTGAATTTGAAAACACGATAACCTCTCACGCGTATTGAAAGTGAAGAAAAATAACATTTTATTTACAAAATGCACTGCATATTGATCATTTTAATTTTAACTGGTAGTACTATGAACTTTTAGTGGCAGATATATGAATTGAGTTCGAAATTAGGCGCTGAACGCAGTTAGAATAATGAGTTAAGCCATATTTTGAAATTTTAAAACAAATTTGTACTTTAGATTAAAACGCAGAGCCGCTGGCATTACCAAAGAAAATAATATAGAGGATAAACCTCTATTCATAAATATCCGCGCATTTTTTTTGGCTTGGAAGAAGTTTCTTTCCTCTGATGTCAATAACTTATTTTCTGAAACATCCTGGTAAAATGAAGCTTCTGATTGGTTCGTACTGTAATATTGAAGCTGAACCAATCACAGAATTTCAATTTACCATGATCTTTACGAAAATAAGCTATTGAACTCAGAGACATCTAACGATGAGGAAGGAAAGTATAGACATCTAGCGGCGAAAAATGAAAGTTTTTCGACATGAGGAAGAAGCGTGCAGACATTAAAGAGAGTAGCCTACTCCTCTATGTACGGTTCCCTGTGCCATTACTTCCTTTCCCCACGGACAGAATATGAGTTATAGAGTAACCCACATAGCATGCAAGCTTATGGCAATCTTGATTTTCACTTATATTCGCTTGTGTAGTTACGATCGATTTAACAAGCTTGATTCAAGTTTGAAATTAATTGTACTAAGTTGACTTGACATTACAAGTTTAAGCTGACGTAGACAGTTGCGTTAATATATTTGACGACTAATGTCATGAAAAAACCTGTTTCACGCTTGTTGTAAAAAGCTTGAGATGACAAGCTTACAGAAAGCTTGTCATATGCTAATTAGTAAGTATAATTCGAGCTTGCTTTGAGCTTGGAGACTGACCATGTCAAGTTTGATGCAAGCTTTTACACTTGACATGGTAAGCTTATAGCAAATTTGAACCAACCTTACTCTGATATCGGGGAAGTCTGTAATCAATTTACCCCCCCCCCCCACACACACTACATACAAGGAGAAGATTTAGAGAATTCGATGGACAACTTTTCTGAGAATATTTTGTTTTTATTAGTAGAATATTCTGAGGATTTTTCTCGAGCGATTGCAGTAACACCCTGTGCCCGATACCAGCTTAATCTTCATTGAAACTTACTGCAAGCTTACCATGTCAAGTGTAAAAGCTTACATCAAACTTGACATGTTAAGTCCGCAAGGTTGAATCATGGTACCTGACAAGCTTCTTACAACAAACGTGAAACAGCCTTGTCAGTACACTAGCGGCAAAGTAAATCAACACAAACTTGCATTTTCAAGTAAACTTAGTACAGTCAACTTCAAAATTGATTCAAGCTTGTTAAACCAATCGTAAATACATAAGTGAGAATCAAACTTGTCACAAGCCTCCATGCTACGTGGGGCATATACTGTCAAGGAGAACAGGTGCTGTATGTTTTCTTTGCTAGATTGTATTTTTTCCCCTTCTTATCAAGGTCATTTAACACTACGTTTCACATAGAATTAATTCTGAAAATTGGAATGAAAGAAAACAAAAGTGAAAATTTGTTTTCATTAATAAAATGTAAATTTAATATATATTTCGTTTCACACGTGCTTTTCTGCAAGCGTGTAATTAGGTTTCGTTATGCTGACTAACTGTTAGAAGCTTTTTTGAAAATCTTATTTACATATGCATCTAGATTACAATAAATGGGAAAACATGTATGTGAAAATATTAACGAGCCATAGAGGCCTACACGCTCCAAGATTCTAAGATGTACGAAAAAGAAAGCTTACGCCTGCGCCAAAATCAGAGCAACTTAAACTGCCCTTCTCCCCTGAAAGTTGCCGCAAAATCTACTGATCTAGAATTGTAGGATAACTAATCGCCAGCCACTTTTCAGTATTAACATATCATCTGTATATTGACATCATGAATAACGAAATCATGGGTACCTATCTATAAGAATATCATTACTAATTTGATTTCGTAGAGAAAAATTATGTATCTGGGGCGCACGCAAGGGTGTCTCCTCGCCAGCTCTACTTTGGTGAATGTTGTTAGATGCTTTTCTAAAAAAAGAGAAAAAAAAACGCATCTACATTATGTTACATTATTTTTTATTTTTCCCACGAGGAGAGCAGAAACTGGGAGTAAGGATGTAAAAAGGATGATGATGTTATGCCTAACTGATCAGCGGCAGAATTTAAAAAGAATGCAAAATTGGCGCACCACGGCCACCAATCATTAGATTTGGCCACCTGGTGGTCAATTTTGGCCACCAGTTCTCTTCTCAAAATTCTCATCTTTACCAATACGGACTGAAGACTGCAAGTATATAATGCATATCTTCTTCGATATATCAGGAGCATTTGATAACATCTGGTGGCCTGCTCTATTAGAAGAACTAAAAAATCTCAGGATACATACAGACATATGGAAACTTGTTAATAACTATTTCATAAATAGAAAAATTGAAGTCAACACGGCTGATGGCGTTGTGTGGAAGGCTCCCACAAGGGGATGTCCCCAGGGGTCGCTCCTGGGACCCATATTCTGGGACATAACATTCCAGCATGTCTGGAGATGCTAAGTAGACTGCGGAAACTGTCGTAGGGTATGCGGACGATCTGGCGGTCGTACTAAAATGTTGTAGTAGAACTAATCTGGAACAAAAATCGAATACAATCGTCAACGAGATGGCAACATGGTGCAGCAATAACAAATTGACTATCTTAAAAAAAAGAAAGTATATATTATTTAAAAGAAAGCTAAATGTTAACAGGGGCCCCATAATTAAAATTAATAACAAATCAATAAAAAGAGAAAAACATGATACATATCTAGGCCTTATAGTGGATGAAAAACTAAATTTTAGTGAACATACAACAAATGTAACGAATAAAGCAATTAAAATAACTTATAAACTTATAATTATTGCCATAAATTAACTAAAAAAATCAACAAAAATTATAAGGCTGTGCCACGACTAAGTGATTAGAGCAGTAATGTGTTACGCCGCCAGTGCCTGGAGCCACCGGGTGGATGATATAAAACAATCTCAAATAGTGAACAGAGCCCAAAGGCAACTGTTAATAAGGCTAACTGGAGCGTATCGAACCACTCCGGTGGAAGCACTCCAGGTAGCGACCGCAACCCTGCCGATGCATCTTCAAATTAAACAACACGGAGCCATGTACTGGCTGAAAAAAACAACAACGACAAAACAAAAGAAATCATACGTACGGAAATCAACAATAAAGAGGAACTAACAAGGGAAATAGTCCGTGCATGGCAACGTTCTTGGGAAAACAGCCCGAAAGCAAGAAGACTATGGCATCTTTGCGGAAGTGGCTGGAAGATTCGAAGTGCAACTGGAAGCCAGTGGAGGAATAATACATTACCTCACAGGACACGGCCCATACCGCCAGAAACTAAGAGAACTTAAACTTGTTGAAGATAATCTATGTCATACCTACCATTCCAAAGCTACACCAGAACATATAGGACTAAGATGTACCGAAACTGAAAATTTGGTATTGGATCTAAGAAATAGAATAAGGGACGTAAACACGGCAGAGGTCCTGCGAACAGCGGAACTCGCCGTGATACTTCAGGAGCTGACATAAAAAATCTCAAGGTACTACAAAGAGAAATTTATGAGGGGAAGGATGACATAGATATAAGGGTAAATAAACTTAATATAGAAGATTAACGATTACGGGTTTCGTGAGGCGTGAGCGTGTCGTGTGCGTGCGCAGTCGCGCAGGTGCCGAGTAAGCATCTCGAACGAACATTGTATCTAAAAGTGGACAAATAACTATCCAGATATGTTAAAACCACCCAAAAGTGAAAGAGTAGCCTAAATAAAACTATACAGAACAGTTAATTAGAACATGATTATCAGCAAATAAAGTGAATAATTGGCCGCTGGAAGCCAGTGGCAAATTAGAGTGGCTTGTGCAGGAACTCCGGCACAAGAGACGCTCATCATGTGCGTGTTTAATAAATATGGTGGCGGGAAAGTGTAGTGAAATAGTATAACATAATTATAATAATTAAAATATTTAAAAACCAAACAACACTTACATTCCGGAAACCGGAATGGAAGCGTACAGCAAAATAGCCTAGTGTATGTGTGACCAAATGAGTGAATGAGGGAGAGGGACAGCAGAAGAAAAATCTAAGGTGGAAATGGAGGGAAACCTGGTAAGGAGAACAAAGGTAGATGCATACAAACTGTAGAAGAACATCATTTATATGGCTATGGTTTGCCAATCCCTCCCCTATCCCCCAAGAAATACAAGTGTAAATGAGGTGAGAGTGAAAGTGTGGCAAGTGAAAACAACCTAAACCCTATGGTGAGTGAGGAAGAGGAAGATAACAGTAAAGAAGACGACTAGGAAGGAGAAGCTTAAAAAAACTTTGTGGGCGAAACAATACTCCCAAGCGCAATCCGATCCTAAAATTCCTCTCTTACCTCGTTGCAGGGGCAGCAAAAGAAGAAGATACCGAATCAAGTCCATGTTTGTGTTGTCATTGTGAAGTCCATGTGTTTGTCCTAAATGTTATGTATCAATGTTTCTTTTTATAATAAAATTGGAAATATGGTAGGTAGGGACCCCTCTCCCCTCCCAAAGCAAATGTTCTAAACATGAGCTAAAGACCAGGAGCATCTTGGATGCCTGCTCGGTCAAAAGTCCGTCCCACAACACCTGAAGGAACATAGGAGCTTCTTGGAGTGCCAGAATTCCGGCAATCCAAGAATCTCCAGAGACAGCCTGTCCCAGAATGGGGAGAGCGAAAAACTGCTCGTGCTGTACGTCCCCGAAAGCACACAACCTATTCTGTGCAAAGAATGCAGAGAGATAGGGGTGGAAGGCGGGTCCCCAAATAAAAAAATCTCATCTTTACCCAAGACACCGCCGTTCAGCACCGTCCTGTATTCGTCTGGTACCGCGAGTGCATCCTTTTCTATGCATTTTCGGCACTCCATCGTACGTAGTGTAGCTTGATCAGTCTCCGTTGTCACAGTTGTGTGTTTGCACTAAAATTAGCCACTCGCTAATTTTATTTGCTTGGTAATTCATCTTGATTCTTGGCTAATTTCAATATGCATAATTGTGTAACATGCATGTAGTTTATATTTAACTTCAATAAAACACAATATAATGTATGAGGCTACCGGTGATTACAAGTGGCTACCAAAAGCTTCTTCAGGTGGCCTCATTGGCCACCAAATGTTAGAAAACTTTTCAAACACTGATCAGTGGAAGAACTTTCACGCCTAATAACTAAGGAAGACATCGTACATTTAGTGGAAGGGGTATGCACAATAATCCTTACCTAACATGAGAATACATTGAAGCAGGTACGTACCCAGAAGTTGGTTTTGAGGGATACGAGATCTGTCTGGGTGTGAAATTTACGTAAAATGCATATATTTTTACCGAAAATGATACTAATTAAAAAACAATATTTTTTTTTTTTTGGAGGGAAGGATACAATTTTCCACTTCCTCTGCGTACGCCCTTGCATTAAAGCACCTCTGAGACATCAGCAGTCATTCATAGATACTTTTGCGTGAGGCTAACCCCTTTGTGTACAACAGTGCCTCGCGGGGACCCAGAAAGAGATAAGGGTGGAATGATACTAGGAAATGTTGCAAGTATTAAGGCAATGTGAATTCGGCGACATTTCTGATATAGTGAAAAGTGATGAGACGCGTACTTACTAGTTTGAGCCCCAAAACGAAACGTCAATCAACTGTGAGGGTCTTTCCTGATGGGTAACAGCTAATGAAAAGGAGCTTAGATCTGTGGAAAAACTCGAGTAGCTTCTACAGGAGGTTTCCGAGGATGGGATTTCGGACATGGGTTCATGAAGGCATCTTCGTAACAAAATGACAATAATAGTAATAATAAGTTCGTTATTAGTTTATCCAGACCTCAACATTTTGCAAGTAACTCTTCCATGGTATAAATGGCTAACTTTAGAAACGTCCAATAATTATGAACCAGTGTAGTGGATACATGAACATATCTTTAAATTCTACATTTTCACAGAAGACTAGTCGACAATAAATAAGTGAAGAACTATGAAGTGCAAGCCAAGCTCTTGATTCTACAGTTTTGTAAGTCAGATGATGAGTAAGGCAACTCTCTTTTAAATTAATTGCCCGCTGCTTTAAAATAGTGACGTTATTTCACAATCTTAATTTATTTTTATCGTAGAACTGCAGTGCCATCTATTGTTCATATTAGGTATTGTAAAAACACAATTTCCTGAGTAGAAGAAGAACAGGGACTCGATGTTAGTACCATCACGACTTTTCTTGAAGGGAGTTACTCAGGGAAGCACTCTTAGTCCACTGGGAATTAGAAACTACAATTAATATTAATAATAAATGTATTGAGGTGACATCCTTGTACTGTTTGTCCCTAATCTAATACACACAGACTAGTGAATATATGTAAAAAAGAAAAGAAAAAAAAATCGGTCTATGCCAAGAACGGTTTCTGTCCGTTGAAACAAGAATACCAGTAGCCTGATTGCATAATTATATCTCATTGCACATCATGACAAGAATGATATGGTGAACACACACATATACACACAGCCTACTCACACACATACACGCATTCAAAACACTAATACATACACACACACTCACACACACACATATATATAGATATACATACCCACATATACATTCATGAACCTTAGCAAAAACGTGTTCCACATGTGCAAAATGCATACAAATGACCTTCACACCAGTGCTCTAGTCCAACGAACTCCTTTTAAACAAAAGGTTAGTTTCCTTTTGATGTAAAGGAAACAAAAAAGAAAGAAAAAAAAAGAGGAAAATAGGCATAAAAACTTTATAGTTGCTTATTAGCTATACAGCACATGGCATGAATTAGATAAATGCATACACTGAGAGTAAAAAATCGTTATTATTGCCTGATGCATGAGTCTGTCAGTATGTACTTACACATAACGAGCATTGGTGTTAGTGAAATACAAGACAAGGAGATCAAAAGAAGCTAGCAGGCTGCAAACATAAATTACTAGTTTCTTGTCGTATTGACGGGTTATCATTCTGCCATTATAAGTGTGAATTAGTGTTGTGTTAAACTTACGCATAAATCATTTCGTAAAAGATTCAACGCCTTGCTAGATAATTTTTGTGACTGATCTAAGGGGAAAAAAGAAGAAGAAAAATGAAAAACTTCACAACTGATGTTTCTATCACCAAGTACAGTATTAAGAAAAATAAAAGGAATAATATTGATTATTTTTTTTTACCTTATATCTTCTTTCTGGGAATAGGAATGCTGATTATATATTGTAAAAATAATAGTTTTGTTAACGATGAAAAGACATGAACGTTTTCTTCAGTGCATATAATATGGGACTTTTGTGGGTGAATCAACGTTTTTTGAGTTACTGTTCTGTTTAATTGACTTTTGGTACCGACACTTGTACGAAGACACACACCCATTTGAATTTTATATTTCAAGTCGTATTTCATTAATTGTGGAGAGATATGTTTAGATGTTTCTTACGTAAAATGAATCAGAGAATTCAACTTTGATAACTAAATTGTGGTAAAACCCATAGATTTTGAGATAAGCTTTTATTATTACGTCTAAAGTAGTTTCTAAACTGGTGTTCATCTTGCAACATAATACCATGAATGTCTCACGAAAACCACCAGATACAGATATGAGACTTGCACTTTTTTTTATTCCAATAGAATGATGTTATAAAAACAGTGGGATCTCGGTGGGAACCCCACCTACAAAGCAATGTTGTTTTTTGTTTTTTAACCTGATTATACAGTGGTTTTAATGAAATTTTCCCTGTTTGGCTGGTTCTCGATGGACCGAACGGACAGCAACCCCACTATTCTATCTTTCAAACTGTCCTGGACACAAATGGGTGACATTTTAAGCATATTTTACAGCATGAAGGACGTTTGCCACACACACAAACATACTGTACGTTATTAGTAAAAATGTATGAACTGTCAATAAAGTGTAAATACACATTGGAAGTGTTTAATTGGAATTGATAATTCCATATTTTTCTTCTGCATACTTTTAATCATATTCACAAAAACTTCATGTCTGTCCGATCGATCGTTTTCCATCTACGTCCACCCAAACAGGGAAATTTTGATAATAACCACTGTCTGTAATGGGGTTCCCACCGAGATCCCTCTGTTTTTATTACATCAAACGATAGAAATATTTTCTTCTCTTTCTAGTGATGCAAGACCCATATCTGTACCTGATGTTCTTCGTGAGACATTCATGGTATTATGTTGCAAGATGAACACCATTTTAGAAACTGCCTTTCTCGTTACCATAACGCCATATCTAAAAAAAAACCTACGGTTTTTAACACAATTTGGTTATGATTCTCTGATTACCTAAGAAACACCTAAACTTATCTTTAAAATTTGATTAAAAATAAAAATTCGAATATGTGTATCTCCGTAAAGTGTCGGTCGCGACATTTAAGATCAAAACATGCTAATTTTGAAGCTCTGTAACTTTGGATACAGGTGGCCTAGAAACATACATCTTGAAATTTATACTAAGAACTCTATCAAGAATCAATGTAGGTACCAAATTTAATCAAAATCTGAAACCATGGATGATATGGTCTGCCTGAATGGACGTGAAATGACCCCCCTATCAACCCTGTTTTAGCATTCAATCTACACAAGTCACTTCTACTTCACTTTTGTCGTGGAATCAAACAGTGCACTACACCCATACAACGCAGGATTCCCCGCTGAAGGAGTGTCTATTATTATTGTTGGATACCTGTTTCGTTACGCAATATTACAACCTCGATCTTAGGATCTTGTAGTAGAAAAGAGCAGCTAAGTTTTTGCTATATGTCATTCTTAAAAAATGTCGAGCCGGCCGGGTGGCTGAGCTGTCTGCGGCGGTAGGCCATCGGCTCGAAGGTCCCGGGTTCGAGTCCCGGCAGGGGCATGGGTGTGGATTTTAACACTTAACAGCTAAAAGGCGAACCGTGACGGGCCGAAGTCCAAAGTTACTAGACTGGTCCATATAAAAATAAAGTTTACCAAAGTTTATTTTAAAAAAAGATGTCGATTCTGTCACCAAATTTAATGGTGAGTATCGATAACTGCTCATTAATAATTCTCGCCTTAGGAAGTAAAAGAAGGAGTCAAAAGATTGCTAGCTAGAAAAAAACAACAAACCTTGATATTAGGATAAACAACAATTGACAGTCGACAAGCAATCATTTTAAAATGAAACATGAACTATTTTCTGGTCGCGACTCAATCCACTGGCGATTCGAGAGGTGGTGTAGGTGGGAGGGGGTGGGGGGTAGAGGCCACCCTCAAAGGAAAAATACTTTATTTTTTGTAGCATTATTTCAACAATTTGTTTTTGAGAGAAAGCTTCGATTTGTTTCCGAAAAAATCTAATGTGTTTACAAATATACATTTTGGGAGATACCAATGTCATATTCCATGATAAAACTCAGCAATAGCAGGGGAAACATAATAAGTTTATACTTAAAATATTCACTTAGCGGGAAAATACTGAAAATGTCTCTGGTCTATTCCACCTGCACCCCTTCACGAAAATTCTGGATACACCACTGATCTAAACACGACTGAATCAATAAAAAAAAAAATAGAATATAAATTTTACAAAGGTATTAGGATGTACTGTAATGTCGTAACAGATGTAGACAAATAATCCTGAGAATAAACACAATTTTATACATAAATATATATTTCAAAATTGACACAGAATCTATTAAAAATTTGATAATATAAAGCACTAAATTAGTTCTTTATTAAAGACCCCACCCACATCGTCATTCTAATGTCAATTGACACACACACACACGAATATACTTAACGGGAAGGACGACAGCTGTCTGTCTGTACACCTGATTAATCTAAATCAAATTTTAAAGTGAAATAAATGTTTGTACACTTAAACTTTCACTACAAAAATGTAGCTACTGTTTGCGCTGTTTAAGTCGTAGTACTTGTTCAAATTCATCTACATAGACCTTGATCTTAATGACACTCCAATGAGACCCAGATAAGTTTTCCTATCTCGTTAAGTACATATTAATGCAAGTACGTACACCTGAATTATCGTCAAGCCATTTTCTTTCTACTCTGCTGCCATCTGGAGGCAACGATTTGAAGTACCGAAGAGATCAACTAGCTCGAGGAATAAATAATAAGAAAATCCACATTTACTTTTTTTTTTTTGGCTATAAATTGACTGCCTCAACAGCGGTGTTACTTCGTGATCACTTTTTTTCTACATTTTTTTTTAGTTCCACGTGGAATACTAAATGACATTCCATCCTTCTTTCTTTAGTTGTTTTTATTTATTTTTTTCACTTCAACTTTGAGCATTGACTTTTTTTTTTAAACACAAATGATACACAAGTTTCATCGTTTTTTCCCCCTTAAATTTACGTTTGATACAGACATTTTTATGAGAAAGAAAAATTAAGTTTGATTTGTGAGGCTTTGAAAAGAAGTCGTTGTCACGATTTTCAAGTGTATTGTAAGAACATCAAGTTCACGATAAGACATTTTAAAACAACGGTTAATACTCGTCCAATGCCTCGAGAAAATTATATATTTGGTAAGGAAATAAATTCAGTCTTATTTTTATTTCCCTCTTGCCATTGCTTCTCACCCTCACACCATTTCTCTTCTTCCTCTATGGTAAACTTTTACTATCTGTACTCCAACTTGAATAAAAAGGAAAAGGAAGATAATCAACTGTAATCATAACAGGGGGAGGAGGGGATCTTAGCAGTGGAACGTGACTGATGGTGGTGCTGTTGATTGACCAAAAAGGAAATAAACACAAGGATAAAGACGAACTTGCCAGCGTCTACACAATGATAGTCTCGTAGGTGGTCAAATTCATGGTTTCATTCAAAGAAAGAGGTTTATTTATTTCTTTTCTTCGTGGGAGGAGGGAACGGGGAGATTTCTTTATCTGTTTTATGCTCTGGAATTGTTGAACCTCTTTCTAGTTTCACTAACGAGGTTTTCGTTCCTTTGTCGTAAGAGGATCATTTTAATTTAAAAATAAGTTAGCGCTGTGAGTCTACTTACAATCGCGAAGACTCTCTTGATAGCATCTCTCACACACAAACATTCATTTTTATAAAATATGTTTGAAACACTGATAACTAGAGTGCTTAGGAACAGGAATGTCCACAGTATTTTACTATTTTGTAGAATAATTGTTTGTGTCAGGTTTGGTGCAGATACGTCCAACCGTATGAAACCAATTTTAAAAAAAATCTAAAATGGGTTGGCAACACTGATAACTTAGATGCTTAGGAACAGACACCCACAGAATTTTTCTATTGTGTCGAATAATATTTATGCTAATTTTGGTGCAGATAGATCTAACGGAATGGAAGAAATTGGAACAATTGTAAAAATTGGGTTGTCAACACTGACCCAATCAAGACGGTTTCACAGCTGTTCTGAGATTTATTTTTGAGACACGGACAGACGGACGGACAGCGGAATTTTAAGGTCCCTTTTTTATAGTTTCGCCATCACGGAACCTGAAAAGATGTACTTTAATGTAGTGTTGGAAACTTGTGAAAGCTCGTCCCTTCGTTTGAAGAGACGTTGAAATTTTTCATGGTTACTCTGGAATAAAATTAAGAGTTTGCAACACTGTGTTCTGTGCTTCACATATGTCGTTTACCATTACTATTGGATGTCAAATATCGAATATACTGATGCAGTGTTATTTGAAAAAAAAATGAAACGGTGTACCATGTTGGTAACACTGACCACCCAGTGGCATTACTTCTTAACTCCTAATATCCACTGTATTTTTGCAAATTTCCTTCCGGAAATTAAATGTTATTTTAGTAGATAGTTTAAGATTTATTGCGAAATATTCATAGTATTTACCATTCCAAGGAGTGATTTTTTTATCGCCAAGTTGCACACCCTGTATCTCGAAAACGAAGCGGAATTCGACCCATTCTATTAACTTTTTTCTTGTTTCGATATCAGGATTCACCCTCTTTTGTAGCCATATTTTCTTTACACCCTGTATATATATATGTTAACGTTCCGTCAGAAATTGTGACAAGCCACAAGAAGTAAATTTTACAGTTTTAAAAACATCTACTCTCATAAAGTATAACATTATACTAGAGAACCTAGCCTTTCAATACTTCAACTGATCACCGTTAGATGTCTAACAAAGCACATCATTCATTGGTACATTGTGTGCCAAAGAGTTACATTTAAGATGTAAGCTGAAATTTGAGAGAAATGTAACTTATGATTGTCTTTGACAAAACATAGGATGTTTTAGTAGCTATTGTCTACCACCTATAACTTGGAAATTACTAAAGATAAAATCTTCGAGTGCATGAATAAATTAAAACGACAATATTGAACACGCAGAATTGATTAATGAAATTTCGGAAATGATACTGGTGATCATACAAACAATAGATTTTTATAAGAGATCAGTTTGAAAAAGTCAATAATGTAAATGTTCCTACCGTCACGAACAATGAAATAAGATAGAACATAGATGTCATGGGTCATCATGATTAGAGCCCGAATTTGAGGCCAATTGTCTGTTCTTTCGTGGTAGTGACAATAAAAGAAGATTTCATTAGAGTTACTTACATTAAACCTACTTTTCCTTAGAAAGAAATTTAATTACCTACTTTTCGTATTTCAGTATACAATACCAAGCTATCAGCTGTTACGAAGTTTAAGTAAATTCTTTTTGGCAAAAAGAAATGAGGCACCTCTCTGCATGGAAATTTGAAAATGTTGGTGATGAAAATAAAAAAAACAAAGTTTTTAAATCAGTGGTGTGAGGTGAAGAGAATTTTCCCGAAAATCGGGAAAATCTGGGCCACGAGAAAGGGAAAATAAATTTGAAATCGGGAAATTTTGTTGAATCTTTTTGGCACTTTTTGTTTTAATTTCCAGCAATTTTTAAAGTAAACTTAGCATACGGTTTGTTTGTTTTTACCAAAATTGGGAATTTTTTCAGTATTTTGTGGAAAATATTGCCACGGGAATCTGACAACATGATTTTAAATTCCAAAGATATGTAAACAAGGAATTATTATCAATTTTGTCTTTCAACTTCTTTGGTTAGCAGAGGCGATTCTTCTACATAGGAGTTGAGGAGACTTACAGTTCCCATAATTTATAAAACCAAGCATCGCTACTGTTGGTTAGCGGTAAGAACATACTGGAGAGTGATTTTGACGAAATACACTTTGAAATCGAGAACAATTATGAGCAAATAATGGTGTATATAATTATTATGGGACTCTAAATAATAATCGAGACATTTTAAAGAACTGTTTTAATATGCTTGGAAACTGAAATATTTGTGATTTTTGTTAGTGACGTTCCATGCAGTCGGTTGCGTGACCTTTCACCCCCTCCCCCATCAAAGTGCTGAAGGAGGCATTTCCACAAGAAGATACTTGAGCTAAAAAAAATAATAAAAAAGGTTTCTAAAGACTTACTTTTCTTAAACAATTCGTACTAAACAGCAAAAAAAAAAAAAAAAAGAAAAAAGTTTGTGTTTATTCATGACTAACAGGAAAAGCATGCGGCGCGCTCACATATACTATACAGTCACTTTATAAATTCTTCAATTGGCGCGCCCCATGCTTTTCTTTGTAGTCAAGCAGAAACAAAATTATTTTTAACTTTTTAGTAAGAATTGTTTACGAAAAGTATGTATTTAAAAACCTTTCTTAATTTTTTTTTTCGGTACTTTTTCTCAAGTTAATATTTTGTGACCCAAATCCTAAAGTGTTCTGTGACCAGTGAAACCCAGTGTCATTGCAGGTTAGTATTTATTTTAGGATAAAGAAGTCGATATTAAAATATGCTTTTAAAATATATAAATATATAGAAATAGATAAAAGTGACAATGGAACATTGTATTGTCACCCGACTTACGTTACTGTGCAAAATTTGATCATTGTATGACGTCGGGAAATAAGTTAAATTAATGTTGCAATATAAATTACTTTTTAGAAAGAATAATGCAGTGAAACTTAGCACTTTAATTGTCTTTCCCATCAAGTAGTGAACTTTTAATTGAATTAGTTAATTTGTTAAAAACATATGAACCTTTTGATTAGTATAGCTATTTCAATAAACAAAGATTTCTTTAAGATAAAACAATTAGGAATTGAAGACTAGGAATAAGTATGAAGCAAACTGTTTGTACACAGTAAAAAATAGCTGTGTTAATTCAACTCAATGCGGTGTCCCAGCGTGACTACCACTTTTGTGTGTTAAATCAACACAACACACGGTGTTGATTTCGGTACTGGGAAAAAAAAAGTTACGGCTGCAGCTAGATTTGAACATAGGTTGCTTAGTTAGAAGTTAAGCGTCTTACCGACTTCGCTAAATCGTCAGACGGAAAAACTACTAGATTGAAACAATATAGAGGATAAAAAAATCTTCCTAAACTTCAAACACAAACAAAGTTACTCTCACGACTTTTGCTATCGTTTAATCACTTTCCATTGGTCAATTAGGGATCACAATCCCCATTTACTGAGAATATGTTCCATTTCTATGAAAGCAAGCGCAGCATTTGACATGTTGTTACGATAAGAAAGCAGTAATCCTGCTCAAGTGTTTGGCTGTCGCCATCTTGCATGCTTTCATAGAAATAGAATATTCTCAATCAATGTGAATTCTGGTTCTAAATTGAAAAATAGGAAGTGACTAAACCATGGGATAAGTCGTGCAAGTAACTTAGTTTGTTTTGGGGGTTCAGCAACATATATTTGATCCAATATACTGTTTAAATCTATAGTGTATTCGTTTAATTCAAATGTTGTTCAGTAAATATCGTTTGCATCGAGTGCTTTCCGTGTCTGACGATTTAGCCAAGTCGGTTAGACGCTCGACTTCTAACTAAGCAACCTATGTTCAAATCTAACTGCAGCCGTAACTTTTTTTCCCCACTGTACCGAAATCAACACCGTGTTTCGTGTTGATTTAACACACAAAAGTGGTAGTCACGCTGGGACACCGCATTGTGTTGAATTAACACAGCTATTTTTTGCAGTGTAGATTGTTTGGTGTTTTATCATTGTGCTCACTTACAACCAACTGCTGTAGCGTTCGGAGAGTCCTGGGTTTGATACCATTAGCCGACCATCATGATTGAGTATGTTTTTACAGGATTTATCCTCAGTCACACCGGACAAATGCCGGGTTTCGAATTATGCTTTGACCTACTCTTCCCGCATACTTTTCGCGACTCTATCCCAGCATGAGTCATAGATGCCTAAAGGTCATAGGCCTAAATAATTTCAAATTCAAACTCGCAATTAATGTGAATATAAGACTTGTTAACTAGAACAAAACACAAAATTTTAATCATTGTTAAATACATAATTTTTTAAAGTCTAACTTCAAGCGTTTAGCATCAGTAGAAGCTACTACTAGTACACTGATCATACTTTTTATTTGATAACTTTTATTCTCACATATCAATAAATCCTATTTAAAAATCAAGTATTTATAGGAATTTTTCAGCGTGTACTTAACGACACTGAATCCTTCTGCCTACTCAATCGAGTATTACTTATTTTTTCCCCCGAGCCGCCATAGTTCAGTGGTAGAGAGTTGACAATCCCAAAGACCGACCATCCCGACTGAGGTTTATCCAGGGTGTTTCTTCAGTCACACGCGGCAAATGCCGGGATGGCACCTTCATCATAGGGCCTGACCGACTCGTTCCCGAATCCTTTCCCCCCCTATCCCGACCTGCCTGAGCCTTAGATGCCTAAAGACCATAAATAAAATTCAACATTTATTTTCTGCTTCATTTATGCTAAGGAATAACAAATTTCAAAGACTTGAAGAAAGCAGATTTTTGAACATCGGCATTACAAAATGGAGGACATTTCAAAACAATTTTTAAAAAAGGAGGGAGGATAGGATGAAACGATGAGAAAATGATAACGTGTCCTCCAAAAGAAGGACGCTGGTAAGACTAATTAAATGTTTATTATTCACTATTTCCATGTTTTTTTAATAAAATCTAACTATTACATTTCCACTACTACACTAGTTCGTTGTCTTTATTTTGTTTTTATAAAAAAAGTAAAGAAATTTTCTTTTTATGATGACAAGTTGAATATGTAAAACGCACACACATTCGAATAATGAAATTAACACAGAAAAATTGACAGTTGCCTTGACCGTGACTCGAACCCGGATCTTCTAATTGCCCGTATTTTCTTATGCAAAGAAGATTCTCTACACGTGTACATCAGTTAAGGCATGTTTCATATTCTACTAAAGCGGAATTCTAAAAGATATTTGCTTCCTTTTTATTTGAAGACAAAATTGCTATTTTCCGCCATTTTTGTGTAATTTTTTTATATTTCAAGTTGAGTGCCTCTTTGGCTACCTGTTTTCAAATTATTTCATAACTAAATATCGGGATTCTAGTTGTTATCATTCAATATATGAAAAAATCGTTTCGAGTGACAGTTTTTTGACATCTCTTTTTAACTCTCTAGGGTGAAAAAAAATATATGCGTGATTAATCTATTACGATTGGGGGAAAAGGGAAATATGCAGTCACGCATTTTATGCGAAACGCATGTAAAGTCTCCTTCTTACGCGGTGTTTACCTGAAGCAATAAACCTGACAAATACATAAAAAAAACCTGACAGAAAGAGAAAAAAAGAACTAAAAAAAAGTACTATTGTCAAGAAAGCTTAATATATGTAATCAATGCAACGGACGAAACACTCCATTTGTTTCTGACAAGACATTCTTGTGCTTGAATTACACATTCTTTCCTCTTCATTCCGTTCATGGGATAGGATTTGATGAAAGCTCGTTTGAAGTTATTGTTTGTTATATTCTCTTCTAAAAGAAAGAATGTGTAACCAGTTTGACAAGATGATTTTGCTTCATCAGAAAAAAAAAAGAGCTCTACATTGTCATTTTTAGTGGCATTTTAAACCTGAAATTCAATACTACACTTATGCATTTTTTTTCCTCTACATGCCAACTCCTGACACGCCTATAAGGGTGAAGGTAAACCGAAGGGAACTCGACAAAATTATAGTGATGCCCAACCTCACGTGTTATTGTAAAACAAAAAAGAAAATTAAAACAAATACAGAAACAAGACTGAGTACATGTTTGAACATTTCTTTTATCGAGACCGGTACGTGCGAACGTCCCTCATTACTTGATAGTGAGGGTTTCTTAGATGGCTATAAATAAGCGACATTGACTTGTTGTTTTTATCATACATTCAATAAATTAAATAAAAATATGTTGAAACAAGTAATGGCATAAATATCACATAAATCATAACCGACCAAAACTCTGTTAACGCAGGCAATGAAAGCATGAACTATTAAGGACTCAAGGACCGATAAGTGGTTTTATAGATCTCGTAGAAAATCGAGAAGTGACAAAATATCCATCTAATCTAGAGAATCCAGGATAGATCCAGATAGTAATCCAGATTTTAGTAGAACCTCCGTTTTTTGTTTAATCACAAGCCGCCACTGTTCTTGATAATTTAAAAATCTCATAAATTTTTCATTAGTGCTTATTAAAATAATTTCCTTCTACAACCTTTGACTTCCAACACATAAGTTTGATGGAAGTACTTGCATTTTAAAATTTACTTTAATCTCTTCGAAGTCTTACAATTTTATACCACCCTTTGTCTTTGTGATTTCAAACTGTTTAATAATCATTGATCACTCTGCAGTAATTTCCAGTGTAATGAACAAGGAGATCCAACGTGTCCGACAATAAAACATCTCACGGTCCTGACTGTTCAAAGATGTTAGACATGTTACTGTATTGCGTTAGTATTCCACCTAAAAATCACAACGGGAGTGAGGTTACAGAGAAGTTTCTAAAGATACCGGGGAATTTCGAACCTTTGCCCCTTCAATTTGCACAATGGCCTAGAATAGAATTACATATCTACAAAAAAACTAACTTGTAAAACCATGACGTTACTTCCGTTGCTTTACTACGGCAACCAAATAGACCAGTTGCTATGAGAAATATGACTTTAATCACGAAGCAAGAACTACAAAGGGTGAGTATGTTTGTTTAATCAGAGAACGGTGAAGTTTCTATAGCAAGAGACAGGTTGTGATGTTACATTCAATTCCGTCCGTTACAAATACCCCTCCCCTACCAAAGAAAAAATAATAAAAATAAATGAGTATCGAAATCGTGCATGTGAAATAAGAGAATACAAGATGCTCATTAAAGTATTATTTTTCAAAAAGAAAGAAAAAATATTTTCCAACGTTACGTGAGGTAAAAGCTCCTGTATTCTTTCCCTCTCCTCCTCTCTACATGAACCTTCGTCGCTTCTGGAAACGAGGAAAGAAAATGAACGTGGAACTTTTACTGATTATTCTGATGAGAACTTCGTAACCAAGGAACTTCCATATATTTCACGTCACGTACTTCCTCCTATGGCAAGCGCAGTCAACCTATGCTAATAATATTGATAAGAAAAAAAACGTCATCCTAACTTCCGAAAAAAAAAAATGTAATCTTCATTTATTTAACAAGAAGATTAATCGTAAATGGATACGATATGTTCCGAGAGGCTTGATAAATACGATGGGAGAAAAATATATATATTTTTTTAAACTCATCGGAATGTTAAACAAACCAACCCCAGATATAGTAATACGGGAAGTTTTAACTCCAAAAAGAAAATTTTTAACAAGGTCAATAACAGTATCAGATGATGGAAAGTGCTTTGACTACCTTCCTTTTTTCATTTATTATTTTAACTGTACGGTGATTGTAGAGATATTATTATTGTTAGATTGTATATATATGCATATTATTAGATGGAGACGTAAGATGTCTACTTGCGGAAGCGCCACTTAAATTTACATAATGCGACAGGTTATTAAGTGTTTTTATTTATTTATTTTTTTACGAAGTCGCAAAATGGGCTCTGGAAATATAGTTCTGCCTACGATGAAGACTTATTAGGTCCACAACTTCTATTATCCATGAAATTTGCATTATAGATGCGTGTTCTTTTTCACAGGGCGTTAATGGTACGCAAGTATTGCCGATTCTCATCTTTCCAATAACCAGTTCTGGTAGTCACTACTTTTCTACGTGTTCCATGACGTAAATCTTTCCTCTTAATCATATATGCAAGAAGACTACCAAAGAGATTGGCATTTGGTATTTATTTCATATTGAAGCAGGCAGAGTTAACCGAATCGCCCGTCAGTGCGTTAAGCCGTATACATATTTCTCCTCTACCCTGCCTATCTGTACATGTGTCTATTTCGGTATATTGTTAAAGATTTTCTGGCTAAATTTGTGCTATTCTGAAGATATTGTCAACATATCAGCAAATTTTGAAATCGTAAACTACTGTAATTTTACATTTTTTACATTTTTCCTTTTAGAAATCTTGGGTAAAACTGCTTGGTTCTATGTATAAGCAGTGCATAATTAAACTCACTCCCAATAAAGAAACAAAGAAGAATGTCAAAATTATTTTGAAGCCAGACAGAAGGAAACAGACTTTTTCAGTTACAGAAGAATACCCACATGAATCAAAGATCACGACATACCATCATGTTGCATCCTTCTCTCTGATACTAATTTTTCACTTCTTATCCACGAATTGGACTTTGCTTTGCACTTGCGGACATGGAATCAAAGGGACGTCAGTTCACACTCAGTGAGAACAAAGTGGTTTTAAAGTCAAACACAGTTAAAAACTACCAGTTCTGCCTTCAGGACGTTGAAGAAATTGTGGGAGACAAATTAAAATCATTATCGATTCATCTTTCCCACGAATATTCAAGTTATATGCCAGCGTACAGGTAGATGACTTCTCATTATCAACAACTAAGCATATAACCTTTGAATAGATTACACAAATCATCCATTCATATGGACATAGGTTTTCCCCCTAGGTCTTAAGGAAGTCATTATCCGAAAACTATACATACTTCACGTCAAAATACTTTCTTAATAAATTATTCTCCGGGCGAAAAAAAGACTTATTAGCCTGAAACATTTGGTAAAAGACATTATCTTGTAGAAATGATTATTGATTCTGTTGAAGACACACGTTCTATTTTGCGTCCAACAGAACAACTTGATAACAAACGACCAATTCTACGACAAATGACCATATTTTCATATTTAACCATTCTGTGATATTTAATCTTGAAACGTCAAATTGGATTGGTCGATTGATTTGATGATGTAGACATAATTGAGCATGGAGTTTCTATTATTAATAAGACGTAATACGATCATTGCAAACCAAGCCATGCTCTGGTTTGAATTGAAGGCACAGAGCAGATGCATACACCATCCTGCGCCTCCAATCCTCATCAAATTGTCCCTTCTATACAATTGTATCGTGTCTACGCGGAAGCTGAATTACAAGATTTTTTACCACAATTACCTAGAAATGTCACTCCGAAATAATCATATATATGAAATACAGGTAAACGATCACGCTTTCTCCGCTCAATGATAAATATGTACGGAAAATAATTGAAACACATTTCTTGGTTATTATTGGCTTTAGTATTGGAAAATTCGCCTACCAGATGGCACAATCATAACTTTAGCTAAGATAATTACATTTGGAAAGTTCAGCTGAATGAAGTGCTACTATCGAATTAAAACAAAATAGCAAGAATATAGGACACGAAAAAAAAATTACAGCAAATTGTTAGCAATTAAAGCGTTACACAAGTCTGCTTTATAACCTCTTTAGCTGATACAATCAAAAGTGACGCCAGGTTTTTAAAAATATTGTAATCAATCATCAGGGAATAATACCGATTACTGTTTTCGCTATTCATTATATTGTAATAAAAATTAAAATGGCCGTAATTAATTCAATATTCGTAATTATAAGTAGCAATAAAATTCGCTCAGAGCTTCAATTGCTGGCCAAGTAGTATAGTAACGTATACGAGTTCAAGCCCCTAAAAGAACTAAACGCTAATCTTCCTGGACACTACTACCAGTTCCTGATCTGAAGGTCAGTTTTAGTACAGTATGCTAACAAAGTGAACTCCAGTAAAAATTGTTATAATTGGAAGGAAAAAAGAAAGCAGAAGAGGCTTCAACTATCTAGGAAGCATTGTAAGTGAGCATATGGAGTGTCTGAAGACTGATGAACAAAAACCGTGAGGAAAATATGAATTAAATATTTTGTATGGAGTATTATGTTATGTGGAGCAGAAATGTGGGCTCTAAGAAAGAGTGAGGAAAGGAAATTGGATTCCTTTGAAATGTGGATATGGAGAAGAGTGGAAAATATAAGGTGCACATCGAAGATGCGTAATGAAAAAGTACTGAGGAGAGTAAGCGAAAGGTGGACAATACTGTAGACAATAAAGAAGGGAAAAGTAAACTGGTTAAGGCATTGAATGCGCAAAGACTACATACTAAAGGAGAAAACGATCAAGAAGAAAAAGATGACTTGACAATATTAAAGAAAATAAATCGAATGCCAAGGAAAAAATAAGGAAATCACAAGACCGGGATAAAGGGAAGGGGCTCGACATGCCATAAGAACCTGCCGCTTTAGGCAGACTACTAATGATCAAAGACGATGCATACAGTAAAGAATATCCGTAACATACTTTTCTCGGTGATACTTCATCGAACCCGTAGATGATAAATATGGAATCTACTATTAACATGCTTGTACTTTAAATCCGTGGCAGTGCGCATTCAAGATGGCCGATCGGTGCAGTTTCTGTCTGACAAGCTGCACAATATGAACAACATGCAAGCAATACACAAAGATATAAAGTTTACATTGAACATGTTATGCTTGCAACGTTTCTTAGTTCGATGTTGCCAAATGTGCGAATTTCGGATTATATATTAAGAAGGATTACAAGACTTCATCTCAAGTACCACCTACGCTAGTATTTAAATACTTACATATTATTTAAAAAAAGATACGATAGAAGTGCGCCTGAAGCTACGCAACCCAACATACATGCAATTTCATATTTGAAGTGCTTTGTTGCATTTGTTGTGTGTTTTAAAAAAATGTTAAAGTATTTTTGCAATATATAGTACTTTGCAATATATTTTGCAATGGTAAAGTAGGGTCTATTTGTTATTGAAAATTTTCGGAATGAAATCGACAGAAAATAATAAATATATATATATAGGTTTGGAACAAAATTAAGAACCTTTTTGTTATTTTTTAAAAAGTTCTATACCATTCGAAAGTCGATTTTTTCCCTAGAAACCCGAGGTCCTGTGCAAATATGATTTAATATTGAAAATTATCTAATTTTTATCTATAGACAATATATGCAGGTACGTATCCAGAAGTTGGTTTTGTGAGGGGTCCAAGGGTTTTCGGGGATGAAATGTATATTAAATGTATACAATTACACCTGAAGTTATACTATTTTTTTTAAAAAAAAACTCTGATTTTGGAGGGGGGCTCTGGACCCCCCATAAATACGTCCCTGAATATAAGACCACGTCAGTGTACGGTAATTGAAGTGTGATTCCTCAACCAAGTTAGGTAGTGGTGTTCTGCCAAAAGAAATACGGAAGTTTGAGCTGAATGAGGACGGTTTAACTTGACTTGAAGGTTCTGTCCTTTTCGGATGATCATAAGTTTACGTCTGATGATGATAATTGGAAGGGTTCTACTTGGGAGCTCAGTTATGTTGCGAAGGTTCCTAAGCAGGCTGAGTCGATGGTGGTTTATCATTGTATTATATCGGATAGGACTGACACTATCGCTCTAAGAATCAAAACTTCTTACTTTTAGTTGGATTTCGACCTATTTATTGGGATCGAACAGGGAACCCTTGATTTACTTAGCAGCAAGATCAACCACTTCTTTTGTTCATTTGTAAATACGATGGATATTGTAATAGTGATTCGTATTCTTAGCGCGAATATGTTTGTCCAGGAATCCAAAAACAATGAAGATATTTATCTATGCGGAAGGAGTACAAGCGACATAAGGAGCATCTACGCAAATAGGCAACAGAGAAGTTTTCAACTCAAGATTTAAATATAATGGAATGCAGATAAACATCCCTAAATTTTTGGTGTGGGGAGGGGGGATCCAAGCTATGTAGGTGTGATATAACGTAAAAGTCTGAATTTCGGGGGCAGAGTCCGGATTCCATCAACCCTTTTCCAAAATAAATGGATTGAACACATTAACTGGAAGCTTTTTAGAGTTTTATCATCATCTTCAAATTTCAGAAAATTTCTCATCCCTTGTTTTTAGGGAAAAGAACTGTTTTAGAATAAAGGGTGTAATCTTTTCTTCTGTATGCGACAAGATAGAAAATAATTTAAAAACGCCAGTTTGGGACAATTAGTAAAAGCGGTATGAACACATTTTCCCCGTTTCAATGTCAGTATTCAATGTCACTGGAATTTTAATTCAAAGATGAATAAATAACAGTGCTGTTTCTTTTCTTTCTTTTTTTTACAAATTGTTGTTTCTACATTTGAAGATATTTGTGTACAACAAAAAAAATAGATAAGAAACACATTTCTAACTATCTTCCAATTACAATTGAACTTGCAAAGATGTTTCTACCTCTTTTCCATAATCATTGTTTTCCTTTCGAGTGCTAAGCATTAAGAGTTTATTTCAGATGTTCACATTGAATTTGTCTGTCCTTCGAGTAGGATTTTCAGTGTTGGGGGGGAGGGGGAGTGTAAAGTTTAAATTTGGAGGGCATAAGTGAAGTTTTGCAGTTTCTATCGATTTTTGACCGTAAAATTTTTAAAGTTGTTCTGAAGGATTTGGGGGGCAGGACACCCCTACAGAAAAGGGGCTGGCGAAATCACTGCCTTTGAGTGTCTTTCCTTTTCTTTGTGGGTTGTTTTCCAAAATTAATTTTTGGATCATGTTTTAATTTATTCATTATATGTTCATTTCCAAATTTACTGACAAAAGAAGAGGTCTTCTGCGAAGAAAATTATATTTTTACCGTAAAGTTTACTGTTTCTGTTAGAGGGTAGTTCAATTACTCATGAAAAAGGTAAGACATTTAAAATATAGATCTGAATGTCTTTTTAGTACGTACTGTCGATGGACGCAATTATAGGAAACTGTAAAGACTTAGTCCTCTTGTCTTAAACTATAGTCATTTCCTCAAATTTTGCTGACAAAAGACACCATGATTTAAATTTATATTATATAGAGTGGTCTGGTCATTATGAGACATAAGGACTTCACAATTCTGAGTAACAACGTCCCTCAGCGAGTGCTTTTTACGGGGTAAGGATGAGGAAGGTAAGTAAGTTTTCAGAGACTTATGTACTCTAAATACCATTCTGTTATCAGTCAGAATATCAGCCCAGCAGGATACGAACCTGCGTTCGTTTCCAGTACCAATCCGTGCAATTCCTTGATCCGCATATTACATAGGCACATTCTGGGGATCCAATGCCCTATCCGTGTCTGGGTTTTTGGAATATCTCTAGCACATCCTAGGAGAATTGTGGTATATGCATAGAACTTTCAACAAAATCTTTGAATTTGCGCAATGAACTCATGTGCTGATGATATTGCTCGTATATTCCGTCAAAATGCATCCTATCAGAATATTCCTAATATTGTAACTTAGAATATTCTTTAAATATCCTCAGAAGAGGGAAACAAGGATTAAGGAATAATTCCTTATTATTAAATACTTTTAAAAGGTGTCCGTACATATTCCGAAACGTTTATATATATATATACTATAACAATACACAACAAAAAACTGTACTTACCCACAAAAAATGCACCCACAAACAACAGAAACAGAGTACTTGATGAAATATTCATCTTCGTTATTTATCCAGCTATTGATGCAACCACAATAACACACGGAAGGAAAGACAGACCGAAAAATATATGATTCCGTCCAACAGGAACGAACTTTATTTCAATAACTTGTTCTATGAAAAAAACAAAAAACAAAAGCGTTTAGAACTAAACTTTATAAGCAGAAGCCAAGTCTCTTAAATTGGTAACGTTTTTTTTTCCACGCGACGAGACGATATATAAAAGAAAACAAATAAAAAAACAAAACAAAAGAGAACTCGTTGGTAGATTGTCGCCGTGCAGTGTCTTTTAACGGTTAACGAACTCTTCCACGACGATTTGGTTGCTTGCACCTTCCTTTTCTTCTTCTTCTTTCCTTTTCCACAAGAAGAGAAGATGATTGCACTCACTCGGAGATTTTTGGTTTGGGCTTCCTCCTCGTCGACCGCCTCGCCTTTTCCAGAAGACGAACTCAGAGAGCCTTGACTTCAGTCTGAACGGTCTCTGAAGAAGTCTTCACGTGTTATAGGGCAAGCGGAGTGAGGGGTGGGTGGGGTAGCTAAATAGGAGGTATGGAGGAGAGTGAGAGGTCCCTCCCGTCTTGTCCAGCCCTTGTGGAGTGAGTGAGTGAAGATTCAGAGTCTCTCACCTGACAGCTACAGAGCTCTCATTTTTCTTGATTGCTCTCTCTCTCTCTCTCGCACACATATACGGACATTGCCCGCCCTTGCGTTGGTCGGTCGGTATCTTTTTACTAACATACACACACACATACATAATAAATACATGCATGCATATATGAATAAATATAACACTTCTCGTCGGAAAATCCTCACATACACAAGTGACTAGCTCTGTTATAGGGTATTGACTGCAGTCTATTTCACTTGAGAATGACTTGGAACTTTACGAAAGCTAAAAATGACAGAATCGTATAGAAGATGCAATTTTGTGACAATGTGAAATTTTTTTTAATAATCTGTTAAAATTAAAAATATAATTGTACAAGAGAGGGATGAGACACAAAGGTAAAAATGGGAAGCACGCGGCCGTAGCTCAGTTGGTAGAAGTTGGCGTCGTATTAGGAAGGTACTGGGATCGATCCCAACCAACTGGTTATCCTGCTAGTTTTTTTCCATGGGTTTTCCTCAGTCATAGAACGATAATGTCGGGATGATACCTTCAAACTAGGTCTGGCCGACACCCTCCAGCTGCAATTTAAAGCCAATTCAAAGCTGCAGTTGTAAGAGAATTGGCACTACAACTAAATGAAATGATTCGAAATGTTTGCAGTTCGATTCCGATGGCTTCTCCTTATCAACGGCACCCAGACCAGAACAGTCCTCAGTTTGAACACTTGCTTAACTCAAAAGATTTTGCATTTGGATTATAAATTTTTAGTGTACTAATAAACATTATAGTTATAATTATTCAAAGTGTGGTTAACATTTTCTGGCAAAAATTTCGTCCATTTTATTTGTTTTCTGCTTAAATGTCTTCGCTGTTGTATTTAATATACCTACACCTTTACCTAACTTTGGTCCAGTATTTCATATAGCACAAGAATGGCATCTAGGGTTCATGTCCCGCCGACCTACCATCTCATACCTTCTCATACCTACCATCTCAACTGAGGTTTACTAGTTTTCCTTAGTCCCACGAGGCGAATACCAACATGATTAATAGAATATAGGCCCTGGCCGATACTGTCTCTATCCTTACCCATGAAAAAGTACCTGTGAAACATAATCTAGCAGACATAATAAGATCATCGGGTACAGATGCCTCTATCTAATCCGTAAAACTCAAATTAAATAAAAATTCGTATGCAGTCGTGTATTTCTTTCATGTATTTGTATATCAAGTGGGTACTGAGTGAATTTCCACTACTTTCAAGGAATAATAAACTAAATTGTAATAATAATAATATTCTTAAAATGAACAAACAACCAAAGGTAAAAATATGTTGTTCTCAATTTTAACTATTTATTTCTATTTCCTATTATTGTTACCTTTACCATTAATTAATACATATAAAATATAAAAAATAAAATAAAATTACAGCTTAAAAAGGAAACAAAGGAAATTAAAAACACATTAGAAACGCCAGATGTAATCTCTCATTCTATAATACAACTAAGTAATTCCCTATATACGAATACAAAATTCAAATTTAACATATCCATATTCTTAAAAGATCAACTAACCAACTGTTCCTCATTCATGCTTATTAGCAAAAAACGGAGCCATTTTCTAACATTATATCCAGGAATTTGAAAATGTGTAGAACTGAATGAGGAACAGTTCCAATGCAATATTGTATAAAACAACATAACATCATTTATAGTTCGTCTATCAACTAATTGAAGAAGTTTTATTTCTTACCAATATTCTTCTATGAACATTTCATTTCCTGTTTTAAATTTCCGTTAATTGAACTATTTCAATAGCTTTTGAATTATACTTCCTTTCTCGATTCAAAATTACATATAAACATATTCAAGATGATTTGTTACTTAAGCACAATAAATAATCTTACAACCTAAAAGATTTTTAAAATCTGGACAAAGTCATTTCAGAAGTTCAAGAGTGCCTTTCAGATGACAATTTCAATACGTTTCATTAAATTCAATTTATTATCAATATTTATGCCTACATATTTAACTGAATTCATTTCAAGTAAATGATCAAAAATTTTATAAGGAAATTATGGCAACTTCGTTTTTCTTGTAAAAGATATAATAACTATTGTACTTTTAAAATTTAATGGTAATTGATTTTCAGTAGACCAAATTAGAATTTTATCCAAATCTCTCTGTAATAACAAACGATCCGCAACATTTTAATTTACTTACATATTTTAACATTATCGCTTACATTAAAACATCACCAAATCAAATTCAAAGGAAAATCATTCACAAAAGTAATGAAGAATAAAAGGGGTGCTAAGTTCGATCCCTGGGAATCTCCGAAAGTTGTTCTATAGAGATGAAATTCTTTTATATCTAACCCTAAGCTTTCTGTCCTTCAGAAAATATCTTATCTTTAAGAGAAAAGGCAATTTATTTTTTTAATAAATGATGAGATAATTTATCAAACACTTTCTTAAAATCAATATAAATTAAATTGACTTGACCTCTTTCTTGTACTATAGGTCCTACTAGCGACATTAACTTGACGAGGTTAGTTACAGAAAACCTTTCGTGGACAAAGTCGTGTTCATTCAAAGATATTAAATGGCTAATTCAATTATAAATAAAGTTATATATAACTTTACAAAACTCTTGTAAATAACACCCAATATTGATGTACGTCTAAAATAAATAAATTTTCCGTCATTACGTATGGATATCAGGTTAATAGCAACCACTTCCCACTGATTAGTAATATAACCGAATTGGTTAATCCAATGACAGATCGATGCAAGAATTACAGCAATGACTTTACTAATAGCTTTTATAATAAAAATTGGTATATTGCCCAAACCACTAACAAATTTAGAATTCAATTTTTGAATGCACTTAAAACAACATCTTTAATAATCACAATTGGTGAAGTAATATTAGCACAATCCATAAAACCCTTTATATTTAAATTTTAAATTTGAGATAACAGTTTCATGGTATACCTAAGGATTGAAAATAACTTCCAAACTAACGCAGTAAACTTTCTAGTTCAACAAACAACTGATTCATTCACTACAGTGTATACTTATTAGAGTGTTATGAACAAAAATAGACAGAAGCCAATACAGCACTAAGTCAGTACATTAACACACAATAACATTGTGAATGTTGATTAGAATTAAAAATATTTTATGTTGTATCACTAAAAACATTATTCATTCTAATTACAAATTAGTCGTTTGAGCAAGGTATCACAATGGCGAGTTGTTACTAAATTGTGAAACCTACTAGCAAACGAGGGGTCAGTAAAATATAATTTCCCTATGAAGTAAGAACTTCATTAGTTATTGTTCCATAAAGGATAAATTTTATCAATATGTACTCTTTTTAGTTCTAAGATTTCTATGTTAAAATTGCATGAATTACTATCATTAAAAGTATTCAAAGTTAAATTTAAAGCATATAAGTCTAAATAAACCTTTGTACTTGCAACGATATTGGTTTCTTGCTTATCTGAGGTGAAAAGATGTGTTTGTTTTATAGATCAGTTTGCAGAATTGTTCCTTAGAGGGTATACCATTTATTTCCTAGAGGGGTTGAGTTTAATGCTCATTGGTTCTTGTTCAACGCATATTGATTTTCTGTATTTTGATTGGCTATTGATATATGAACATGGAAGTCCATGTGTTTCGAAGAAGATTGCATCAGTTGTGTGCAATGTTCTGTTACGTAGTACACTGTTTTTTTTAATGATTGTTTTCGTGGAAAAATCGAAAGGGAAGGCAATTAGTGAGTTCACGGATTGTGAATGTATTTTCAAATTCTTAATTTTCTTGATGCCTGTGAGTGAAGGATTTGGGTACCTGCTGATTTTGGAGGGTTTTGTTTTCGGTTTAGGAGTGCAGATACTTATGTATTCCATTCTGGCGCAGGTTTGTGCTTGTTGGTGTGCTCGCGAGAGAGATGAATTGACCTCAATTGCCTGAACTCCGATTAGGTATATTTCTATATATTGAACTCTTCTCGTCTTCTGAACTAATTTCTAAATCTGGAAACCATACCTAAAGCGGACATAGCTGATAGCGTATTGAATACTACGTATGGCGTCGTTTTCTTTACTTGACTTGCATGGGTTGGAAGGATATTTAGTCATGTGTTCTTGTAAATGTAAGTTGGGAGAACGGGGCGATGCCAGATTGTACTTTTTGTGCTTTTAGGTATAATTGGTAACAATACATACTGCTTCAACCTTATTTCTCACAGTAATTATTAAGTCATTCCATATAATTAGACTCTAATTTGGTACTGACCAAGACATCATGTAATTGTAAGTAAGTGAAAATTGAATCTTAGCGAATTAATTCAATTTGTTAATCACAAATCCAATCAATTTTCTGGCTTATTCCACGATTTTATTTATATGATGTATTAAAACTTAACTTGTAATGAAACTGAATACCAAGGTTCTTTTTATAAAATCAAGGGCCGCGGTGGCTCAGTTTATTATCTGGTGCTAGGGATCGTCGGATCGATTGAATTGAAGTTTCACGAGACACTGTTTTACCTAATTTAATTATGAATCGTCTGTCTATTAAATAACTATCACTATTTAAGGTATCTAGGTGAGAGACCAATATAACTTAATTCTTTTGATTAATATGTCATGGACAACATTATCAAATGCCTTAGCTAAGCCAATGTATACCATATTACATTCAGATTTACAAGTAAATAATATCTTGTATTGAATCTGTAAGTTGGCATAAATTAATTATTACAGACTTTCCTGTTATTTAAGCATGTTGGTTATCGGATAGACTTTGTTTTAGATCGAATTGAAAATGTTCAAAAACAATTGTCTTTAATATTTTGGCCATGCAGTTTAATATAGTTATAGATCTATCTATAGTTTGAAACAGTCATTCGATGACCACGCTTATGTATAGGAACAATATAGGTTCTTTTCTATTCAGTGGGATAAATACCCTTCTAAAGCAAAGAATTAAACAGTTCAACCTAAACGGGAGCCAGATATGATTCACAAGCTTTGATTATATAATTTTGGTATAGAGTTAGTACCTATTGCAATATGAATCTTTAGTATTCTTATTACAGTTATTATATCATTGTTGATGATTGTCTGAATGTCTATGGTAGGACAATCGAGAACGCCTTGTGTGTTGCTGACTACTCAATGATTGGTCTTACATCGAGTGGGGCGGAACTTGCTATTTTAAATTGTCCTGACCGAGAGAACGTTTAGCCCTCTCACAAGACTTACTGGAGTTTCATAAAGAAAACTAGATATTTTAAAGTGAAGAGTATAAGCTCTTTATTATCATAATTTCTCACAACTACTAAGAAATCCCTAAACACATCATTTAATTCCATAGCTTACATGTGTATTAACGACACATTTAATTACATTAAATCTTACTCATTTTCCTTATTCTACCTTTCTTTCATTAGCATATTTGATATATATAAATTATTTACAGTTTTCCCAAACCAAAAACATTCAACTTCCATAGCCAAGTTCATACATTTCGAATTCGTATTTTGTAGTCTAGCGCGGAAATGGCTAATTATGCCCATCCATTGCGCGTTCGTTTTAATAATTGCTGTTTTATTATAATATTTATAATATAATATAGTTTTACAGTCTAACAGTCTTAATAATTGATGTTTTAAGGTCAGTTATTTATTGGATGCTATGGTTTCTGTCCGCCATAGCTGTCAGTCACTCTTAACTCTCTTGTCACTGTCGCATTTGATGTTGTTAACAATATACTGAAAATCCTATTAGCACAAGCTTTAACAATAATCTGCCATATAATTCAAGATCTGTATAAATAAGTTGCTCATTCTCATTGTTATCATATTTCTCCAATTAAACTCCTGTAACAATAGATTTTTACTTAAAGCTTTAACAATCAATTTTCAAATAGAATAAAAACATTAAAACAATAATCCATTTCGATATTCAATATAAATTCAAACATTCAAAGCGCAGATAATAGTAATGTACGTAATAGTAATGCTAGCGTACGTGAGTACCATTAGAAGATATGGTTTGATAATTAGTAACTACCAAGTCGTTCAAAATTACAATGAACTGAGTATACTCTATAATTCTATTAAGATATTGAAATGTGTGTATGTTTTTGATTTAATTGAGTATTATGTAATCTTGAGTGTGGTAACCATATATAATTCATATTTAAACATGTTACTAAGAACGTTTTGGTCTACACTGTTTTCTTTAATATATTTTACATGTATTTGTATAAGAGATACTTTTCTGATGTAATTAGTTGTACACTGAACGAATAAAATACCTGAAATACAAATTGCACAAGTTATTTGACCCAATGTACACGAATGGCTCACGTAATTGGTTCTGTAAAAGAAATAATATATTTTCTACCTCATTCTCCTAAAATATACTCATGTAGTGATTGGAAGAACCTATAAACAGAGAGACACTGCCTTTATGATAAATGTGGGAGTATATAAAGTAATGACATGCTTGCAATTAACTTTCCTATTAGCCTTGAACTAATAGTTTTAAAAATAATTTTGTATTTATGTATTGAAAATGTTAAACTGAAATCTAGATCCCAACATTTGTTAAATAAATTATTGTATAATAAGCAAACTCGGAGTAGTGGTGAAGATTTGTACTTTTCTTCTTTTAGAATTGCATGTTATAACAAATCTCTCGAGTGATGGTTACGCTTTTCTTATGGTTGAGCGACAGAGGATCGTAACTGCAAAATTTGAGTTAATGCTATGATAACATGTCTCATAGTTCGTAATTTGTTGTACTAAGGCAGCATAATTGCATTCTGAAGCGTTTGAAAGATATTGGAAATTACACTAAAGAATAACTCATTTATTAGCATTGCATTGTGTGTGCTTAAAACTCGACTTTTTCAACAAGTGCAAAATCTGCGGTTACGCCCCTTTGGCGCTCAATTAGGTGTTAACGTGGTGTTTTCAAGATTATAATTAATACTTTTGTATAGAAATAATATCTTATTAAATATTTCTCATCTACCTTTTAAAGTAACGTAATAAATTTCATAAAGTCATATTCATAACAGGTAATTCTGATCTGTAAGTCGATCCATAACGCTTTTATAAAATGGAGATCACAGAAACTTCCTCTGAATTTGTTTTATTTTGTTGTAATTCTTGTCTAGGTGACTAAATAACTGATACATATTCCAATTTGCTCCTTATCATATTATTGTATAATACACACAAATACCATAGATATATATTAATAACATATTTAGCATTTAAAGGCCTCAGGGAAAGAACGGGCTGAGAGAGCCATCTGTTTGCTCTGAAAGGACATTTATAACAAATTCTCATGCATGAAGAGAATCGCAAACAAATCTATTTAATGTGCAGGCAGGGTCGCAACTAAAGGGAGGCAAACGGGGCACGTGTCCTGGGCGTCGGGCTGTATAGTGACGCCGAAAGAAGGCAAGGATGGTGGAAAGATTATGGTTAAATAAATTACTATCTGCAAGGGACAAATTACTCATGACTGACGCCAAAATAATTTGTAATATATGCGCTCTAGCAACTGAGCTACGCGTCTCACACCTTATATAAAAAGTCTAGTCATTCTTAAATGGAGAAAGGATGTTCAATCACTGATAGCTACATTCCAAAATTCAAAGAAACGTTCACTGAAATCACTAAGAAGTTATGGTTGCAAGGAGTATTGTGTTTTCAGACTTACAACTACTATGAAGAGAAATGAAAAAAATAAAATAAAAAAAATAGTACATTATTTTCGACTTTTCTGTCCAGTCCGCGAACACGAGAAAGTGATAATATGGAATTATTTTTTTGTTCTCTTTCTCCTTTTAATACTAAAAGAAAAGGGGCAATATGATGCCATAATATTAAACGATTTTTAATTCAAATCAGTCACGAAGTCATAGAAATAAATCTGCGAAGTGCTACAACTCAAGCCATGATTTGTTAAGAGCTAATATTGAGAAAATTTCAGTTCTGAAATTCACAAGTGCTTAAAACTTAATACATACACTCACCACCTTGCTATTAATGGGAACAATAACAAAAGGCACATCTTACGTCATAGCCAATCTAAAGTGGTACCGAGTCGTTTTAATTTGAGCTGGGAATAAGAAACTTAGGTTTCGGTAGTTTTCCTTTAGAAATTGCAGAAAAAAAACTGATGATCCTCCACTTCTGAGACTTCTATGTTTATTTAGCTAATAAAAGTATTAGTGAAAATCTCCATTGAAATTGATGGTACCATAAAACTTATAGAGATGATGATTAGATATGAAATAATAATAAAAAAAATCCGAATCAATTTCGTAACCAATATATACACTTGCTTGGTATTGTTATTTTTTTAAATACATCTACAGATTCCCCGTGTTTTGCATTTTCATTAATTTGTTGTAGTGATTATGATGAAGCATCTCACTGTAAAGGGTTCCTCTTATATTGAATAATAACATTTTTAGACAACTATACTTGATTAATTTTGTATTTTGCGAAAGAAAAAATATCCTTGGTTACAACATATTTGATGAATTATTTCAATAAATGTCGTATAGAAAATGTTCCCTGATATAATAGCCAACAAGACAGGCTTTTTAAAGCCAATACTCTTCTTCAATTATGTCATATGACCTTATTTCAGACAAACCGGACCAATGCGTCAGATAGCAGTACAAGTTCTTTCTTTATACTATAAGTAATACCCGAATATTAATTTCTTGCCGTCCCTAGATAGGTCTAATAGTCTCCCTGGTGCTATTTACTTTATATCAGATAACGCTAGGGTTTCGTGAGGCACATTTTATTTTTAATAAACGTTTCTCTTTGCAAGTAGATGAATAGTTTTCTCGACAGAATTTCTAACAGAGAGATTGTAATATACGTAATCCCGGAGGGATGATTTACATTATCTGTTGTAGTACATGTTATATGTGAAAACGTGGCTGCGAAAACACCGAACTGCAGTAGCAGATGACAACAGAACAAGACAAGCAAAACCAACCAATTTGGAGGATTTTAATCCACTTGACAAGTTTTTGTAACACATTAACATGTGGTTATATCAAGATTGGACTCTTTCAGTAAGTAAAATAAAAGATATTGTGCTATGGCATTTCTTCTATTACATGTTTCTTATTCAGATTCTACATGTTAAGTTTTTCAAATTTAATTGATAAAGTATTCCACACATCGGCAATATTTACAATTTTTTTAATGCCTATTCCTCATTTCACAGTTATTGGTATGACTAATGGCAAAAATTGAAACGTTCCGATATTGGAAAATTTTACGACTGCACCCCTGATCAACAATGCTTCAAGAATGAAACTAACACGTTTCCCAATCGTTCTAACAAGGAGAATACTTTTCTTGCTTTAATGTTCTGGGTACAAAAAATTTAACCGATTTAAGAATCTCAATTCAATCTATATATGTACATACCAGGTATATTGCTATTATTTTCTCAATATATGTTCAATCATAACTTTTCAACGAATGGTCTATTTCAATTATTTTTGTTTTGAAATAGAAATGGAACTAACTCCAAAGAAACTCTAAAAAACAAAAATGAACTGTAAAATAATATTATGCTTATTATTAATATTGGTTGGTTAAATGTACAACACACCAAATTTGTACTTCCATTCACATACCAACAAGAACTAGTTCGTGATCGCATATAATTGCGTTAGATCAACTTGAAACTTTCTGGGGAGTATCTAAAATTCACCCCTAAATTTACTAAGTAATGCAATAAAATACTTTATGTGATCCATGCGCTGAACTATATTTCAAGGAATAAATATACGATATTTACTAGGTATCATGAGTATGCACTTGACAACAATAGTGCATGAATGTTGACATTCTCATACCATACTCAGATTACACTTTCTTATACTACACGTTCATATTCTCATAATTTGTGTACCTACTGAAGTAGCATTTCCATAAACGATGCATATCTTTCTAAATGCACCTTATATTCATTTACAATTAGGTAGAATAACCAATCTAAATTCGCTAACAGAAATTCGCTAACGGTTTCTCAAACACAGCATCCATAACAGAATGTATCGAACTAACGAAGTTCATTGTTCAATACACCAGAATTATGATCCTAATCCTTGAATCATTGACTTTCAAGATCTGCTAAAATATTTACTCATTGTTATATCTTACAATCCAATCACGCTTCTTTTATTGTCATAACATTAACATAAATAACCTCCTCTGATCCACTCACCCTTCCTTTTTGCTTCAAAAGTAAGACTAAATGAGATGAGTTTTGATTGGATTAAATCAGTTTCCAATATCAATAAAATTATTTTTGTTCCTGACTGTACAAGGTATTTTATATATGCCATGCAGCAGAAACATCACGAAATCAAATTTATAAACAAAATTACACACACACATTACAAAATTCAATCATCACAATGTACGAACTCACAAGAAAATACTGAAGTTTGATGAAATATAAATATATACAATATATTCAAAGTATTTTTGTATGAGTTAAAATGTAGTTTGTCCACAATCATAAAAGTTCAATCACGTTAGATTTAACGTATTTGATCATATGAGTAGTCGCTAATAACCCTCGCAGGTGAAATGTGTTCCTTGGTTGTGGTACTCTTGTTGATCGACGTAACGTTGGTAGTGCGAATCGTTAATTTCTTTAAAATCTGGTGCCTACTAATCTGTTTCGTTAGAGCTCTGTGCGGTCAAGTTTGGTTGTGTTGTTCCTAATTGATGGAAATGTTCTTCTCGTATCCGTCCTTATATGCCAACTTCTATTAACCTTGATCCTAATAACCTTATCACTTTACGTGATATTATCAGTAACTCGAGATCCCTGTTTAAATCCTAATTACGAAATCACTGCCGATTACTAATTAGTTGGTAAGGAATTTCCACTAATTATCTCAACAAGTAATGTAATTAAATGTGGTCTATTACAATATCGCTTATAGCTACTACTTTGCTGAGGCCCTCCGGTCCTCTGCCTGCCTTCTCCTCTGAGTTGCTGCCTACTACACACTGCCGCAATCTTCTGATTCATAAAATAATCAGATCCTCCACCTGAGAAGCTAATATTGACCAGAAACCACATTGGGTGGCTTTTTCTCTAAATCTGGCCAAAATAATACAAATCCCGGCGTTAGCTTCTTTAAACTCCTTTGGGTCGAGCAGCCTGCTGCTATAGACAATGCCTACATCTGATAAATCCCGACGAACCGCTACTAAAATGTTGGGAATAAACATGCGTCCGAAACTGGGGTAGTTGTATTAAAATGTGAGGAACCATGTAGAGATATAATAGATTTGTTGTAATGCTGTTACAAATGATCTGCTGTAGTTGTATTATATTTTATAATTAGAGTACGGATCGATCTTAACTTACCCTAAAGAATACATAAAACCCTAAAACAAGCAAGAGCCCAATTCCCATAGCCAGTAAATGCTTTTATACCTGACTCACCAGAATAAGTAGGATATGAGCGTCGTCCCCAGTAAGACTAGGTTGATTTAACTTTAAGAAACCTGGCGAATGTTCGCTATTTTGACAAAACGATCGACAAGCGTCGATAAACATTGTTGCCCACTTGGTGTAAGTCCAAAAGTAGAGATTTTGGACCTGGTTCATATACGTATTCAGAGATATCCGAGTTAAGTCCAACTTTCGTTTTTATTCGTAAAGGTGAACATAAAACAATATTATTCTTATTTATCTTGTATTCTCAAGAAGATTTTAAGCACAAAAAATTTCATTTCACAACAATTTAGTTTGGATTTGTATTACTTAGGAAATAGTTCCATATAATACTAAATTCTTTTCGAAACTTTTTAATTCACCATTCAAATTAAAGTGAAAACAAAATAAGAAGTAAATTACTCTCCATATATGTAGTATTCCAACCTATGAATTATATACAAGATGAAAGGTCTAAAATTAAAATTCTCAACATTTCTCTTTGGATTGATCATCACTTGGGGGATATCGCATCATTCATTTACTGACGTAGTGTTATTTCAAAACATAAATCTTTGAACAAAGTGGAATCAATAAAATCAAATTTAAGCTCTTAATATTTACTATGTGGATTGATATTAATCAACTTCGAAAGAACGTTCTTTTCCTTTAATGCATTGTTTATGATTTAAGAGACGTATTCATTTTATTTACTGTTGAAAGTAGAGTTTTCAACTCTAAAGGTGGAAATTCTGTATTTAAAAAAGTAAACGTTTTTATTTAAATAATAGTGTATGGACTTTTCCCCCTATTTCAGTTGCAGCTATTCATCTGGCAAATTTGTTCCCTATTTAAATGAATATTTGAGAAAATAGGTAATAAAACGTCAAAGCTAAAAGAAGCTGTACAAAACACACGACAAATCAAGAAAAAATAAAGACGTTTTAATTTCATATTTATTTAAACATAATCAGCAAATTTATAATTATTAAAACTTACCGGTAAAATACATTTACTATTTATTTACCATGTCTTCTATTTACCACACCTATCACCATGTCTTCTAGCCGGCGACCCACAAAATTGACATTTTTTAAAACATGACAATTGATTTGCTGTTTTTGATAATAAATATCCTAATCATATTATTCAAAAACTTCAGCAAATGACCTTTAGTAATTATAAAAACAAGAAGCAAAATAAAATACTTTCTTTGAAATTTATGAATTATTATATAACCTACAAAACCCTAATTAAATAAATTTTTCAACTTCCCTCTCGACCCCTTTGCATAATGCCCGCGAACCCTCTGGGGATCGCGACCCTCACGTTGAGAAACCCTGCATTAGACAGAAACAAAATTAATTCCTTGAGGTTTGGCTTTGATGGTTATAGAACGAGGTTTCACGGTTCTCACAAATGGTAGATTGTTAAAAGGGTCCCCATTTGGAAAGCAAAAATGGAGATTAATACACTTATCAAGTTTTTTACACGCTTTATATTAACTTGCTCTGTAATCATCTCTGGTAAAAATCTTGTAATTGATTTTTAACTCACTTTTCATCATCTGATTTCTTTGAAATTTTGTAAACTTGCTTGCTTCCGATGACAATACAATATTCAATCATTAGATATACGAGAAAATAATCCAGTTAACTGTAATTGATTAATTGATAAAATAATTGGAAATTATCCTTAAATGCACGCAACGCCGCATCTATTGTGTAAAGTTTGGGTTGCCTATCTCGCAGGAAGTTTAATATTCATCTATTATACATAAAAATTAATTAAGAAAGGATTTTTAAAAACCACGCCTTTTTAAGATGGACTAAAATATAAAAAAATAAAAAATTGAAAATAATCTTATGAATCGGAAAATAAAAGCATGGGTGCTCTTGTTTATCTTAACATAAAATCATAATAGCTAAGAGCACCCACGCTTTTATTTTCCGATTGATAAGATTAATTCAATTTATTATTTTTTACATTTTAGTACATCTTAAAAAAAAAGTGTTTCTTTTTTAAAAAAAAATCATTTTTAATTATTTTTTAAAATAAAGATTCTAAAGGTCCTAATTTACAATTTAATAAGATAACTAAGTGTCAATACATGTCTCTGTATAAGCGAATAATAACGAATAATAGCGAGGGATGCACTTCTAGCTAACTCTACTTTCGAGAGGTAAAATTGTCTGTTTTTGTCAGTGGCGTACATAGTAATAAAGGATAAGAAGGTAGGTAGGTATAGGTTGGAGGTTTAGTTTGCGATAAGAGTTAATAAATAAGATTCATTTCTGTGTATTTCAACCGCCCGCCTCGCATCACCAGAGAGGCACTCAAGTCCACTTCGTCCTAAACTTTATATGTACATTAACAGTATTTTATTTTTGTAGGTTAAGTATCTATAGAATGGAGAAATTCTTGACATGTGAATGGATTAAATCTTGGAAAGCTAATCTTGTTTATGTCAATGCGATAAGTTAGAATTGTGTTATTTTGTGCTTTGGAGAAATATTTATTTTTCTGTTCGTTTAGAATATCGTTAAGTGGTTGTCAGACCTGATGTCCTTTACAGAGTCTCAATGTTATCATTCCAAAGCTTGAAAGCAAATCTAATTGAATATCTTACAATTTTCAAGGGAGGATCCGTATTTGTTTCAGAATTATATAGTTGGTGGCCATATGAAATCCCTGATTATTGATTTGTATACATACATTTTTATGTCCACCGGAAGATTGTCCTTGCAAAAGATTGATCTTAATGATGAATGTGCTTGCAGACCTTTCTTGCGTAAGTTGAGAATGTGTTTTTTGAATATCATCTATCATCAAAAGTAACTCCCAGATATTTAATGAATTTGACAGATTTAATCCTAGTGTTGTTAATGGTCAAGTATTTACTTTTGTAGCGAACAGTATTGTGTCCTGACGATTGAAGAGCATCAATGGAGTCTTGTTCACATTTAAAGTTAGAAGCCAGGTATTAAACCATTTTGCAAATTGTTCAGTGATTGCTTCTAGATTGCTGATTACATCTTCAGAGGATTTGGCAGTGGACCAGTATACAGTATCGTCTGCGAATAGACCTAATTTTGTGCAGTTATGAATCGGAAGTGGAGTGTCATTTACATATATTAAGTAAAGGATGAAACCCACGGTTACTTCTTGTGGTACTCCTCTTTTAATGTGCATGACCTGACTGAGGTCTTGATTTGGATGGTCTTGTCTTTGAAAAAAGTTGGCTATCCATCTAATATATGTGGTGGATAATTGAAGTCTGTGTAATTTGAATAGAATGCCATCATGCCAGACGGTATCGAAAGCACTGGTCAGATCCATGAATACAGCGCCAACTCTGTATCTTTTGTTTAATGCACATTGTATGTCTGTAGTTATTCTAAGCAATTGATCAATGGTAGAAATTTCGTTTCTGAATTCAGCTTGATTTGGAGAAAGTTGGTCAGTTTCTTCTAAATATTTAGATAGTCTACGGGCTAAGATTGTTCTGCAGATTTTTGGAATTGTGTTTGTCAAAGTTATAGGGCGATAATTCTCTGGGTTTGAAAGCTTTTGTTTGGTTTAGGGATTAGTATGGTGAATGCTTCTTTCCAATGAGTGAGAACAAAACTAGTCTTGTGCGTTGAATTGTAGAGTGCGACCAGAATAGAGAGTAAGGATTTAGGAGATTTTAATGGAAGTAAGTACGGTATATCATCAGGTCCAGGTGCAGTATTTTCTTCTTCTTTAGAACATGAAGAAATTCATCAGGTGTAATGTCTTGCAGTAAGATATCTAAATTGCCTATATGGTCATCATTTCTGTCTAATAACGTGACATCCTCATTATGTGAAATAATTTGTCTAATTAAATTAGAAGTTTGGAATACTTCTGTTTGAATATTTTTAACATTGCCGAAAACATGCTCACTGTACTTGTTTTTATAATTTAGATAATCTGAAATGACATTAAAGTAAAATACCTGACCACAGAGCCACCAGGCCACTTAGGTCACTTTCGTCCTGAGAGTTAAAAATTTATTCTGCGAGTGAAGTTTCTTCTTTGGGTGTTTTAAGCAATCCCCAGAATCGGACCTGACCAGGATCCACACGCTTCACCAGTACTCAACCAGGAAACACTGGTATTTTGATGTACTATTTTGAAGGTTCAAAACCGTGTGAACTGGAAGTGTGCAATACATTTATGTAATTAATTTAAGTGTACAAAAATATATATAATAAATGTAATTATGATAGCGACCAAATGCTCGAATGTTTGCACAGGATTTCTTTATAATTTAGAAACTTAGTTTGAAATTTAGGCAATTTTGCATAAATTTAACTTGAAAGTGTTTTAATTTGTTCGAGTTTTTATGTACTTAAAAGAATACAATGTCAATTTAAAGTATATTTTGAGTTTACCAAAACGAGTCTCCAAATTATTGTTGAGATATGAATTTTTTATTGAGTATTATTAACTTAATAGTAACGAATTAACATTAATAATTAATATAAGTAAGAATGTTTAAAATTACTTGTCAAATTGGGTTGGAAATAATATTTAATGTTTCTTTCGATTATATTGCAGATGATATTGAGTGCCGAAGACACATGTCTTATGTCCATAAATGTTGTTAACTAAAAAGGCAGGATTTCCCATAGAGAGATCATTTGAGTTTCATCGCTCCGTGTAGACGTGCATTATGAGAATACATTTGATTAAATGGTGTGTAAATAATATGCTGTGCTGAAAGTTCTTCTTTTGCTTACTTGTCCTTGTCTGTGTTCGTTTCAGAGGCTGTCTCCGGTGCTGGATCCTAGTAATTTGTCTTAACTTTTCTTCTGTAGGGCTCTTTTCCATCAAAAATATGTCCATCAACAGATTTCAGTATGTTGAGATGGCATTGTAACAGTTCTTCTGATGCTGGGTTCATGATTGAAGTTAGTTGTTGTGGTGTTTCGTCGGGAAGAGGTAAGCTGAGTTCTGACGTAACCCATTTAACCCTTGTTGGGCTTTGAGCTTTAGATATGATTCACTGAATAAAGTGTGTCTCCTCATTTGGAGAGTTAGTTTTAGAAGTTGTATCTGCTTGTTCCTTTGGCGTTTCCGTAGGTTTTTGTTGATCTATAAAGATTTTATTAAGATAATTTTGTAACTGTTGCTTTGGTCTTTGAGGGCAAGTAGAGCTGGCTCTACGATGTCCTTTGGATTTGCATGTAAGACAATATTTAGGATTCGGGGCAATTGTACAGAGATAGATGGAATGGGATTCACCGCATTTGAAGCAAACTACTGTATTGGTGCAAGGTTGAGTTGCATGATATTTGTAACATCTTCTACAAGGCATGGGGCTGGCATTTGAGCGTGAAGCCTCTACTTTATATCTATTGAATCCGATGGAAATTCCGTTAGTTATTAGATTGCTGACTAAAGACGGGTCCTTTGTGAACAATCTGATTAATGGTAATTAACCTCTTTCTCCTCTAACACGTATGAGAATAGTTATCGGAATTTATTTTTGAGATTACGTTTAAGGTGTTCTGTCTTTGTTTAAGTCGGCACCCTAGTGATCACGCAAGTGAAAGTAGTATTTGTGTTAGGAAATTGTGGATCAAGGATTGCTTCTACATAAGTATCAAATGTGTAATTGTCTCCCCTTTTGGATAGTGTTTCCTAAAACTGTCATACTTTTGTTTGTGTTTGAAATGTAATTTGAGTGTTGAGTGCCTTTCATTTGGATAAACTGTCATCTCGAGGTTTGGAATTGCTTGTTTTATTACTTGATAGAACCTAATAGGGTTCAAAAGTTATTTTGTTATACTTCTAAGCTTTCCTGTATATGTGGTGGTTTTGTGCGTTCTAACAAATTCTTCATCTGTTTAGTCCTCGGTTAAATCCTGCTGTTTGTCATCCCTGTGGAGGAAGGAATTTAACTTTTGATAATCTGCCAACAACAATAGTAAATGCCAATGGCCCGCAGGGCCACAAGAATGGACTTCTAGCTTTACTAGGTACTTTCGTCCTTCGAATTAAAACCTTTTGACTGGACATCATTATTAGGATAGGAATCGGAATAAGCACCAGGGCGCAGGCCCTGCATCAAATAAACATAAAGAAAACCCGCCCGGACAAAGCGAAGATCACTACTTTTGATGTTAAATGTCCGTGTTTTTCTGGACTGGAAGTGGCTACTATATGATGTATTCGGATCTTTCGTTAGAATCTGCCCAAAACCCCAAGAGTGGTAATAGGTTAGATGTTTAGGTTAGCCCACAGGAAGGAAGGGATGACGTATATTTGCTTAAGTACGCCGCATCCGTAGGGAGTATGTAATGTTGTTAAGATCGTTGTTCATATATTTGCCTGTGATTTAGTAAGAAAGTAGTTCTTGATATATTATATAATGTTTAATTATTCTGTCATTCATTTGATTGGGTAAGTTGTTTTGTATAAACCTTTTGTTTTTTGCTGTTTCTATGTATTTCTTCCTTCTTTCTTTCATGTATGTATCTAATGGAGCAGTATGTATTTTTCTATACAGTTCCGATTTGTTTTCAACTCACATTCTCTCCATGTACCTAATCCAAAATCTTTTCTATCTTTTCCGTGCATATCTTTGAGTGAAATAGCTCATGTCCATGTATGACAATTGGCCTGAGGATAGATAAATATAATCTCATTTTTATTGGTAGCGAAAAAGTTGAGCGAAGATATGTGAAGAAGAGATATGAAGGACTCCACGTTGGATGTCAGAGAGCTCATTTCCTGATCTGACCTGAGTGGTTCTGTCTGTTAGGATGTTGTTTAACCATCTTATGATAGTAGTTGGGAAGTCAAATCCATGAATACGGCCGCAGCCCTTTTACCTTTGTTCAAAGTTGTCTGTATGTCAGTGGTTAAGCGTATTAGCTGATCGACTGTGGGTATGTGGGTACGAAAACCTGCTTGACTGTTTGTAATTAGATTCATCTCCTCCATGTACTTATTGAGTCTCTTTGTAATTACAGTTTCACATAACTTGGATATTGTGTTAGTGAGTGTAATGGGACGATAATTATATGATGAGAAACAATTCTTATTTTGTTTGGGTGTGAAGATGCTAAATGCTGCTTACCGTTGCGTAGGAATGAATCCAGTTTTGAATGAAGCATTGAACATTTCTGTGAGAATTTTGGGAAGTATAGGAGGAGTTCTTTTAGTGCAATGTATACTATCGGGACCAGGAGCGGTAGATTTTTTATTTTTGAGAATATTTGTGATTTCTTCTTGCGTTATGTCATTCAGAGGGTGTTCATTATTGTGGTCTTGTCTATCTACCGGTAAGTTGATAATGTCTGTAAAATGGTTTATAATTGAGCGGATATCCGCAGCAGTTCGAGCGACATCCTTCTGCATCTCCTCCGAAAGATCCCGGTCATCCCTCGTTCTATCTGTAATTTTTTTTTGTGAAATATGTTTATGAAATCTGCGTGAGAAGATATTGGTGTATTGTATAATAAATTAGGTAGGGTTTTTCCTATTGTTTTATTTCTTTTTGATTTTTTTTTCAGAATTATTTAGGATTTTTGTGGTAATTCTCTGATAGGGAGGAGATGTGTTCAGTATTTTTCTGTTCTCTAAACACTTTCATTTTCTTTTTTGTTCTTTGCTCAATCGGTTTATTTCTTGTTTAATAAATTCAGAAGGTCTTTTATGCATTATCCTAGTGAGATGACGCTTATATCTAATGTGTAGTGTAATGTCAGCTGGCAATCTTTCGGCATGCAATATGATTTTTTCCTGATGAACTGATTGTGCCAAAGCAGTCTATATGGTGTGGATGATGATATCGCCTTCATTCTTAATGTCATCAGGTGTTTTAATTGGTGTAGTGACTGTTTTAAGTTCTTTTTGTAAAATTTGTTGATACAGTTCCCAATTTGCTTTGTTATAATTTGTGCGCATTATTGTGTTGTTATTTTTGTTGATTTGGAGATTGAAATGTAAGTAGATTTCACCGTGATCCGATGGGAGGCTTTTTTGAACTATTTTGAAGACCAATTAGCTATATAAATAATAAATCGCTCATACAGATTATACCGATTATTATTTTTGATAATCTGCATGTATGTAAATTTGCCATGGGCCCGCAGGGCCACCAGGCTGGACTTCTAGCTCTAATAAGCTACTTTCGTCCTTCGAGTTATTTTGAATAATTGTTTAGAATAAATATTAGATTTATGTGGAGAAAGTAATAGGACACGGTAGCGTGCGGAGCCTGCGCCGCTCGTTACGCCTAATGTGGTGACTCCTGACAGCGAAATAAGAAAGTTCCCAGCAAATAAATCATAGTATTCTAATTAATCCACGTGTACTTGCGTGAATCGCACTCAAAGTCTTTTCAAAAGACCGTTGTGAGGGCCATTTTTTCGTCGACCATTTTTAGGGCCACTTGGCTCTACCGGCACTGGCCTTGGTCATGTCGGCCCCTCCTACTTCACCTTCCTCCAACATGTTGCCTTCACTGGGTGACAGTCAGACTAAAATCACTCCAAAACCAAGACATCCACGGAAAGTACCGGATTTTTCACGGTTGCCTGGTACCAATCCCGGCTTAGCCCAATATCAAAAAGAACATCAAATGGGTATGAACTCCTCTCATTCCTCAGACATCCACTCTCCTTTTGCAGTGCCAAATCGCCCTGTTACTCACAAGAAAGACTTACGCCGATCGAGATCCTTACAGGACTTATCTACTTCATCTGAGTCGTTAAATCTCGACTCCAAAACTCAATTTCCTGACATTCCTGGTAGTCA
>JAGDQP010000572.1:0-80336 GCA_022664845.1 Lepisma saccharinum | reverse complement strand
ACTTCTCAAGTTAAGGACAACCTTACGGAAAGTACTACGCGCACTGACCAGGGACACGAACAAACTGTTTCAAATGTAGATATGCTATCTGAGGATGGACAAGACTATTATTCTGATGGAGCGCCAGCCACTGATGCAGACATAGATTCAGATAGTTGGATACCGCCTACTAAAACAGCCAAATTACGTAACAACAAAGAAGCAGCAGCTTCCGTTAGTACTCAGAATCGTTTTGATCCTCTGAGCCAAAACGATGAAGATGATGAAGATGATAATACTGCTTCACAAAAAGTGACAAATGGCAAAAAATCCAAGCCTCCACCTATATATGTCTATGGAGTAAATAATAAATACCAGTTTTCTCGCACCTTAGCTTCGGTTTGTAGAACTAAGCCCAAAATCTCTCACACGCAACAATACGTACGCTTCCACACGGAATCCTATGCTGATTATGAGAAATTGAAGACGTTCTGTTCCCAACAAAAGTATCAATTTGCTACAGAAGTTCCAAAGCCTGAACGACCGTTCAAAGTCGTATTGCGTAAGCTTCCGATAGACACTCCCACCAAGGACATTTTGGATGACCTGAAAGACTTAGACTTTCCAGCTCTTGAAGTTTCCCAATTGTACGGCCGTGACAAAGAAACAAGAGAAAAGGTGCCACATCCACTCTTTTTGGCCACACTTCAAAAACGCGATGATAACCACAGAATCTATCAATTGGAATATCTCCTAAGCTACAGAGTTGCGGTCGAGCCTTATCGTCCTCCAGAGTTGTTACAATTTTTCAAATGCCAAAAGGTTGGGCACTCTATGAGAACTTGCTTTTGCGATCCGAAATGTGTAAAGTGTGGAGCTGCACACTTATCGAGCACATGTCTTAAAACACGTGACACACCAGCTCACTGTGCAAATTGTAATGGCGATCATCTCGCAAATTACCGTGGCTGCTCTGTGCTCAAAAATGCCATCGCACAAAGACGAGCTTCTAAGAAAACTGATCCGGAAACATCTGTCAATACCAAGATCACTTCAACTTCTAAAGCAGACACTACCAATGCCGCAAACACTAACAACAACTCACAAAAATCAACCTATGCGAATCCGCAGTCAAATAAAAATAGTATACCAACAGCAAAAGGCAAAAACAAAACAGCAACTGTCAATCAAGAACCTCAGAACACTTCCAATACAGATTCAGCATCCACTTCCTTCTCAGAAATGGGCGCTACCATTAGAGAGGTATTCCATGTTATAAAGGATGTTTTTTCCGGCCTCAATATCACGCGGATCTTCACGAGAATCCAACAGGGTTTAACTCGTATCCGGAGCGCTGAAGACAAATACTCCAAAATTGCAATTATTGTCGAAATTATTTTCAGTGCCCTTGATGATGGCGCTGAATAAATCGCAAATAACAAGTCAGATCCGAATTGCTTTTTGGAATGCAGATGGTGTATTTGAACAGAAACTTGAACTCCGCCATTTTCTCACTGAACACCGAATCGATGTTCTCTTATTAAATGAATCACATCTCAAGCCACATCTCACTTTCAAAATTCCAAATTATACTATTTTTCGTACAGACCGTCCTGGACTCAAAGGAGGTACTGCAATATTATTCAAAAATCAGCTACCGACACAGCAACTTGTCATTCCACCACTACAAACTATTGAAGCAACCGGTATTCGCCTCTTCTCACCTACTATGCAAATCATCCTTCTGGCTGTTTACAAACCACCGGATATTCCGCTAATCCCAGCAGATATTAACACTCTCAGTACCTTAGGCCAACATGTCATTATGGCAGGATATCTAAATTGCAAGCACCCTCACTGGAATTCACGCATCCATAACAATTCAGGTTCCATCCTCTACGCTGCCTTAAAAACTCTTGATGTCTATCCTGTCTCAACCACCGAACCTACCTTCTTTCCTCGAAATGGAGGTAGGCCTGACATCCTGGACATAGCTCTTGTCAAAGGCATTCAAATTACTGATGGACCTTATGCAGTTATAGCTCTTGACTCTGACCATATTCCTGTTTGTCTCACTATTCATCACACTTCTATTATGGAACACAGGAACACTCCTTGTATCTATAGCACTAATTGGGACCACTATACCGCCATGCTCGCACGCACTACCAACTGTAATCTTCCTCTTCAGACTACTGAAGATATAAACTCAGCTGTTGACCAAATTACTGCGAATATTAAGTCTGCACTTTTCTTATCAACCACCTCATCGAAAGCTCGGAATTCTAATAATCCAAACGTCACACCTTTTGATTTGCGCACTCAAGTTCTACTCACCATAAAACGATGGGCTAGAAGCAAATGGCAAGCTACAAGACACCCTGAATACAAAACCATCTGGAATAACCTTAAAAAACGAATCCGAAACCGTTTGAAACGCCATCTTTCCAAACAATGGTCTGACAAATTACAATCTCTTCCTCAGGCAAACTATGAATTTTGGTCTCTTGCAAAACATCTCACCAAAAGTGAACGAAACAACTACAATCGTCCACTCCATGGACCACGAGGCCTGGTATATGACCATCAAGCAAAAGCTGAAGTTTTTGCAGATCAACTGCAAACACAATTTAGCCTGAATCCAGAACCTTATGACGAACATACAATTCGCTTAGTTCATCGTCATCTAAATTCTACAGTGTATAATCATCCTTTTGATCCCGCTTCTCTTGCAACACCTAAGGAAATTCAGTGGATAATCAAGAAAATTCGAGGACGCAGTGCGGCCGGACCGGACAACATATCGTCTCAAGCTCTGAAACACATTCTACGTAAACTTCTAGTCCTTTTGACTAGACTGTTTAATGCTATGCTACAGCTCACTTACTATCCGCCACAGTGGAAAATAGCAAAAGTCATTCTGATCCCTAAAGTTGGAGAGGATCCCTTATACCCACAAAACCACAGACCGATTAGCCTCCTATCAATACTCAGTAAAGTATTTGAAAGACTATTGAAACATCGCTTGTATGATATTGTACTGGATAAACATCTGTTTCCAGATCATCAATTTGGTTTCAGACCGCAGTTTGACACAGTTGCTCAACTTGTCCGTACTGTTGAAGAACTAACTCTTCAATTCAACAAACGCAATCATACTTTCGGCATCTTCCTGGACACTTCGAAAGCCTTTGATAAGGTGTGGCATAAGGGACTCCTTTATAAACTTGACAAAACAAGGATATCCGCACCTCTACATCCGAATACTCACTTCTTACCTACACCAGCGATCTTTCTTTGTTTCATGTAATGGACAGAAATCTAAAGAATATCCCATAGAATCCGGAGTACCTCAAGGTTCGGTTCTATCGCCTCTCCTGTATAATTTATACACAGCAGATCTCCCTACCCATCAGCATACGCTCACTGCATCCTTTGCAGATGATATTGCAATTTTTGCCGCTTCACATCAAATTCCTTTCGCACTTCGCTATGCTCAACAGCACCTTCACCAACTCGAAGAGTGGACAACAAAATGGAGGCTCATACTTAATGCTGAGAAAACCATGGTCGTACACTTCACTAAAAGAAGAGCAAAGCCACAACAACACCTCACCATCTTCGGTACTCAACTGCCTTATAGTCATAGTGCTACGTACTTGGGCATAGAACTCGATAATCGCCTCACCTTTCAGAAGCATATACAACAGACAGCCAGTAAAGCCACTCAACGGACCTGCGCCTTATATTCCATCTTGAAAAACAACAGTGGACTCTCAATGCAAGCACGATTACATGTACACAAAATGATAATCCAACCTAAACTAACCTACGCCGCACCTGCCTGGCAACATGCTTCCAAATCACATCACCTACTACTCCAGAGAACACAAAATAGAGCTGCACGCATGATATCCGGCCACCCAAAGGACAGCTCCATCCAACAGATTCATGATGATTTAGACTTACCGCTCCTCAAAGATGTCATCGACTCTCAAATCCGATCCTTTTGGTACAGAACAATTAATTCGCCGCATGAACCTTTGCAGAACATAGCACTGCGATCCCTCCACGTCTCACTTGCCGTATTACACATAAGCCTTAATTACCTCACATACCCATATTTTCTTGAAGGCCCAATATCTAGTCTGACTGCCATTTTTAACATCTCTTCGCTGACACCCTCACATTCTTAGAGTTGCGACAGTTGCACTCTAATCACTTCACATACGTCTTTTCATTCCAGCCATCCTCAACACACATTGAAGGCAAGGGCTAATCGCTCGGAACTTCCCTCAGAATACGTCACATTTTTCCTTCCTTCCTTCCTTCCTAGATTTATGTTTGAAGTAAACCGGATTAAGCACCAGGGCCCAGGCAACGCCCCAAACAAACCCCCAGAAAATCCACTTTTCCCCTTTTAGTTATTTTGAGTGAGCCTAAAGGCATTATCCAGAAGAACAGATCATTTATAAGTAAAATTGCCAGAATTCAAGTCAGGTGAAACTGTAAAAGGATGAAGGATGTTTAGGTAAATGAAGGTGTTGAGAGTAAAATTTATTGATGTTGTCATCCAAAGTACTTTTTGTAAAAGTTTTGTTAGAGCTCAGTTTGCATCCATGACGAAGATTTGAGTATGATGTTTTGATCTTATCACTGTTATGTTCCTGTTTAAATTAAATATGAAAGTAGTTCTTTATAAGTTATAATATGCCTCTTAATTCTGTCTTCAATGTGATTTGGTAAGTTTTCCTGTATGAAGTTCTTGTGTCTTGCATTCTCAATATACCTCTTCCTACGTTCTTTCAAATATGAATCAATGGGAACTATGGGAATTCCGTTATACAACTGAACTTTGTCCGCAGTCCATAATCTTTCCATGTGCCGTATCCAGTATCTTTCGAACTTTTCTATCTTTTCCAAATTTATGCCGGAGTGAAATAGTTCATGCCCATACATGACCATAGGTCTTAATATTGCTAAGTAAAGTCTAATTTTGATGGTTAGTGAAAGTTCTGATCGAAAATATGATTTAAGTAAATTGTGGGTACTGAGTCCTTTTGTCCGTCTTTCTTCGATGTGCATTTTGAAATTTAGCCTATGATCAAGGGTAACTCCTAAATACTTTGCGGTTTTTTGGGGTTTGATTTTTGTATTTTTGATTTTTTTAAATTTCTCTTTGTTTTTACGAGTTCCCCTACCTGATGGAAAGAAAAGAATGAACTGAGTTTTGTTCTGGTTTAAATGCAGCTTCCATGTTTCACACCATAAAACAAATTCATTAGTAATTGCCTGTAGTTGTTTAATTGCAACCTCCACAGTACGAGCACTGGTCCAATACGCAGTGTCGTCGGCGAACAGTCCCAGTTTTGTATGTAAATTGTGTGGTATGGGAGTGTCATTTACATATATTAGGTAAAGGGTCGGACTGAGTGCCGCACCCTACGGGACACCGCGTTGAATGTATATTTTTTCTGAGAGAACGTCCTCTGTTCTAATTTGAGTAGTTCTGTTAGTTAAGAAGTTATTTAGCCAGTGAATGATGGTTGTTGGTAAGTTTAATGAATAGAGGAGCTTGTATAGGAGTCCGTCATGCCAGACGGTATCAAACGCCGAGGTCAAGTCCATGAAGACCGCTGCAGCTTTTTTACCTTCATTCAATGCTCTCTGGACGTCCGTGGTGATTCTGATGAGCTGATCTATTGTGGAAATTTTTTGACATGCCTGTTTAATGCATCACTTAAAACTGGTTTTTTGCCTGAATCTTGGAAAGCAGCCTTCACTATTTTTATTCCGAAAGCGAACAAAAGTAAATCAATTTCTGATAATTATCGTCCAATAACACTAAGCAACACTATTGCTAAATTATGTGAAACAGTCATTACCATAATAATCTGTATCAGCGATTTATTATTTATATAGCTTACTCTAGAAGAAAACTTGCGGGAATATTAAATCTTGGTTCAATTTGAGTACCAAATAACGTTATAGAGCAACGTCTTTCAACTTGTGATTCTAAGTGTATTTTTTCGTATTAAAGGGATGTACAACATCAATGTGAGTTATTGTATAAGTAATAATTCTTTTATAATATAGTTAGTTTTACAGTGTCATCTGCTAGAGATATAAAACATAAAGCATGTAACATAATTCGAAATAAACTGTTAACTTAATGATGTTTACATATTTAATTAATATTGAATAACAAGAGTTTAAATTTTGGTGTTTAGAAATGCTAAAATTATTCCAAATACAATTAAAAGTTTCAGAAACTATGCACATTTTGTCATTTTTTATTGAGTAATACAATCTTTTAATTTTACCTAAATCAGGTTTGAGGAATTAACATTGCAGTGATGCCCAACCTACGACTTAATGTCCAGATCCAGTCCGTCACATATACATTTCTTTACCATAAACATGTCGAAAGAAGATGTTATTATACTTATCTTTCTTAATCTATAGACTACGCGAAATTAACTTTTCTCAACTGAGAAAAGACACAACGCAACCCATAATAAGGGTGTAACCTGTCAAAAAAAAATCCTCGTTCGCTATCAATGTACAGTAGATGCCACATGGCTAATCATTTCCCCATGACGCAAATTGTGAAATTTACTTTGATGTCAACCCGAAATATGTCTCCGAAAGTTCAAAATTATAGACTTATATATGGCACCCGACACGTAACTATTACTTCTTTTTTTCTCGAAAACTGTTGATTTTAGAGGAAAGTTTGACAAAAAATAATCAGCACATAACAATGAAGAAAATTGATATGGAAGTAAATGTAAATAAAAATCGAAATCATTTTATATGTGCACTGTAGTGCCTAATGTTAGAATGCGACCCCCTGGTTTACGGTTAACCTGGAGCAACTTATGAATGTATAAGTTCCAGCTGTTAAGTAGCTACGAGCTATGCTCGGGATTCTACCCGAATATAGCGCAGCCGAGGGCACTTATCCCCTATGCTCGCTGGGAAGAGTCATCCTCGAAGAGCCAAAAAGCAATAGGAAGTAATATTAGTTTATGTGCTTTCGTCTCTTTGTTTTTGTTATACACTATATAATGCAGTGCAATGTCTTATCTTTACCACTTCCGTTGAGTACGAACGAACAGGAAGTGAGAGAATGTGTGATACAATACGAGTATGTGTTTCTGTGTGTATATGTCCTTATGGGGAATTCACGCACACATATAGAAATACTTTTCGTAAATGCATCAGTGTTGCTATTCTAATTCTGAATGGTAGAGCAAATCTTTTAAAGGTATTTTATCGTCTTCCGAAGAACTATTTAAATAAATATTCGCTTGTTATTCAGAGCATGTCGGTAAGTAGAGCAAAAATAGACGAAATGAACACTTTATGCACAAAATAATATTTGGTTACAAGAGGTACAAACTGTTTGACGTTTAGAGTTCCGTAGTTCGATGATCGCCTCGTGTCTCATAGCAGATAAAGTAATTAAGCCTTCTTTACCTATGGAGGGATTCTAACATAATTACAACTGTTTACTTTATAGTTAAAGAGTATCTAACACAAAGTTATATAAAAGTGAGTTTATTTACAATTAAAATATTTACAAGAGAAATAGCAGTTTCTTTTAATACATCTGTTTTACCTAAAAGAGTCTAAAAGTATACATGATGTTCATCATGAAAAAGATTAAGTTAAAACTTTACAGAATTATTCTAAGTTCTAACAACTGCCGTCGCGAAAGTTCGGATAATTTATAAGTTCCCAAAATGGGGGAAAGATTGCTATGTCGAAGAGGTGCTTTATGTTTGGTGCTTTTTAAGCAAAGTCAAGAAATAGTTTCTCCTACCTTAATTATTTCTTGAAAAAGATCCGTCGAGTCCTGCCGCTATACGGCGACTTTACATATTTGACCTTGTATGGCCCTTTTATACAAGTATGTTCTGGGATCTCAACAGCCGAGAATCATGGAACGAGGGATTTTTCTTATTTTGCGTTAATCTGCTAAGAATGTCCAGATTGACGCGCATTAGCTTTTGATCTGCGAAAATCTGCCATAAAGTACTGGAGCTAGCAATAGCTTGCGGATGGGGGAGGAGTCTGGGATTCTCTATGAGCACATGCGTCATTCTGATGAAGAGCGATTCACACTATATTGCGTAATCACCTCTGCATCAAACGATACATGTAGCTATACCGTATTTCCAATAGTTCATATCAAGCACCAAATAAAGATTATACTTATATTGTCGAATGATTACGTTGCAATTATTCATCAGATTAATTGTTAATTAGTTAATTAATTAGAATTCCAGTTCTTTTGGGGTTGTATTTGTAGTCCAAATATACATACACAAATAAAGTAATTTCTGATTATTACATATACATTTTTCGCACTGTAATTTTGAGGTTTCAGTTCTTATGGCCTTGAAGCAGATAAACAAAGCTAATATAAATCTGTATTCAAATGAGAGAGTGAAGGAGGTTCTGGAGTAAGTTTCTTTAAGGAGGTGTTTCAAAGGAAATCCTAGGAATTGAATATTTTAGGATGGTCTTGGTTAGAAAATCGAGCTTGTATCAAAATTCCTTTTTTAAATTTTCTTGATAGTACTAATCGTTTTCGACAAAAAAATTAAATATGGTCTCCAAGAATCACGTCATGTCCAAACAATTGTCATTATTCCTACCTATTACTTTAACAAATTCAATCTCGAAATTATGCGAAACTATTTTGGCAAGTAGGCTTTCGAAAGAAACCAACTCATTGTCATCGAACCAGGCATGTTTCAGAGCCTAAATCTCTACAATGGACCAGTTACTAAGAATTACAACAGATGTGCAAATTTCAGTAAATAAACGACTTAAAGCTAGAGCAATATTTATGGACCTAACAAGTACCTTTGACACTGTATGGCCCGGTGGCCTACTTTACAAATTACATGCACTTCAATTACGAACAACCTACATAATATGGATCAATAACTTTCTGAATACTATATCTACTGAAAAAGAAAGTAAATTCCTATCTCAGTAATGGCATACAAATTAAAAGAGGAGTACATCAGGGTGAAACTATGAGTCCCATTCTTTATTTGATTTATGTAAAGGATACTCCCCTTGCAGCAGAATCAAGCACTAAACTAGGACTATTCGCAGACGATACTGCCTACTGGTCGTATACAAGAACTACTAAAGAGGTTATACGGAACTATTACTAAAGATTTTGTAAAATGGTGCAATAGATGACCACTCTCACTCATTAGGAACAAAACTCAGTTAATAATATTTATCCTACAGAACATCACACAATTCGTGATAACAAAATTTTCTTACAATTAACAAAACCAAAATCAACTCATCAAACTTTATACAATATTTAGGATGCTACTTAGATGAACAAATGATCTTCAAAACTCGTATAAGGAATATACGTAAGCAGAGACTGCAAGCACATTCAAACACTCAGACCACCATTTTACGATGAAAACCATTTATAGACAATAAAAATGCTTTTGAACAAATCGTTGATAAGAGCAATTATTACATACGGTCACCAGTTATTTAATTTATCAACAGACATTAATCCAGTTCAGAACATAGAAAGATTTTCTATTCGTCTCGCATTCAGACTTTGGAAAGATGACCTAGAAATTCTTTACAATCTTGCAGGATTCACACTTAATAAATTCGTGGATCATAGCACAATGAAACATTTTACAAAAGTTGAGGACTTTGATAAAATTGAATTCGGCAATGCAAAATATAATACAATCACATATTAGAGCAGCTCCAAAATTCTAGAAATTTAGCAAAGAACTGACAAATAAAACTATCTGGTAGCCGTGTGGGTTAGGGCGCTAAGCCAGAGACTCGAAGGTACTGGGTTCGAATCCCGGCTGGAGTATGGAGGTTTGTTATTGTGGATTGTGACAGATAATCGTGACGGATCGAAGTCAAAATTTACTAGAATGGCCCATATAAAATAAAGTTTACGAAAGAGGTTCAGAAAAGAAACCGACGATACCTTTTCTCTTTAACTGAAACTTGATTTTTAAATATTTATTTAATGAATACATTCTAATTAGTTTATATAAAGAAGGATTAATTCTATATTAATGAAATACAACGCTTTCTTTTATGTAGTAACAGCCACGAAAGTTTTTGACATTTCAAACTATTACACACGTATTCTCTTCAACTCAATCATTGTAATGTGTATGGAAAAATATTCTAATTTTTATTTGAAATCTCTCTTTATTTTACCTCTTCTAGAGTAATGAACATCGAGATCTGTTGTTAGCGCATTTGGTGAATAACTCACTAAAACAATTCTCTGTAACAGGACACTACGTAGAGTTGCGTTATCTTTCCTTTACACATCATTTTTCATCGGGATCGTGGTTAGCAAAAAATGGTACACTTCGTCTGTAAGTATCTCTTGTTATAAGGTAGAAGAACACTTTATATATTCTCTGCTACACGAGTAATATAGTATAATAAATAACGTTGTTCAAACTCCCTACTACATGTGTGAATACAGGAAAGTAACAATGGCTTCACTGTTTTTATTCAGTACCCTCATACCTGGTCTTGAACACACGAACGCTTCGAGCCTCTGCGAGTCTTATAGTTCCCCAGAAAATTTGCCACTACTTTTTGCTTCTTTTAATTGATTACTCATTGTTGCAGTGAAATGCTGGTACTGCATCAGGGCTCGAATTTGAGGGCAGTTAAATATGCCGCCTTGCATTTTTGCATCACTCTTGTTTGGAAATTTCACCTGCAGGTAATGAAACGCAGCACTGTCGGTGGGTAGGGTCGCAATAAATTGCCTCATCAAACCAAATTTTAAATGTAGTGCTGTAGAAGCACTTTCTCTGGGACAACAAGTGGGTCACGTAGTACGTTCTTCTCACCAGGAACTAACTGTTCTTGCCTGGCACTCCTTTATATCCCAGTGCTCGGACGTACCATTTGTGTCTAATATCGCGATGTTTTCGAAATTTTTTCGCTTCTCTAAAATAGCGGGTGACTGGCAACAACGGGAGTGCTTTTCGTTCATAACTTCACTCAGCTCATATGTATACAGTATATGCTTACTTTCCTCGAAGCAAAATAGTCACATACTAGTGTAATAGCCCTTGTGAGTTCCTCAAGGACACATCTCTCACCACTACGGAGCCACCCATTAGCTTGCACAATATTTTACTCACAGGGTGAATCCATATCCTCATGTAGTATCCTCCAGACACGGATCCGACCGTTTGTTAGAAACATTTGAGTACGGAAAAGGCGACACGGCACAAGTCATCTACTGTCGATATTCTTTGGTCCATGTGAGGCGCATTAATTTATACGGAACCTCAACAATGGTACCCCTGTTAACTGGTCATCACCAAACCTTATAAAATGCAGTCTATGTTGCATAGAAGCACTGATGATTTGACATGCAATAGCGTTGCATTGAGATTTGTTGCAACCACTTCTCCTCACTGGGTAGTTACCATTCTTGTGTATCTCCCGCGGTCGTCCCATTCTTTCATTGTCTGTCGGCACCCATCAGGGCCTAAAATTGAGTGGAGTACTCCATACTTTGTGGCACTGTAGGAAAGGAGTGTGGAACTATAATTCTTAAAGTGTGGAGTGGTATTAATGTGAGTACCTTACTTTTCTCGGATTATGCATTTAAACGCGTTTAGTGTATCAAACTAAGTCTTACTGATTCAATACATTCATTATGCAATGGGTTACTCAATTCCATATAACTGCCAGTATATGATATTAAGCCAGAGTTAATACGTATAGGTGTCTCCTAGATGGCAGGGAAAACCATTGTCAATTTTGAGGTGAAGGAACTTTTTAACTATATTTAGTTTTCAAACGTTTTCGGTTGCATTCATATAGTTTTAAAATATGCAACTAACTGCACGTTTATCTGTTGTTTGAATAGGACATTACACCTTTCCGATATAATGAAATGTGTTGTTTCGTAGATAAAAATTACACGATCCTTTGAATCCGTTATAGAAATATGTACTACCAGAGATAACATACATCAATAACCGCCAAAAATTTAGCCGAAGCACCGTAGACTCTCAACAACCAATCATAACCCAGGAAATATTATCCTGGGAAATATATCCCAGGAAATATTTAAATCTCGGAAATTGCGGACAGGATTAGATCGTTCATAGACCATTCCCAGGACATCACGGATCTTGACAGACAGGATAATCATATCGGAAACATTGAAATACTACTTGCTGACGTCACTACTGATGAAATCGTCAAATTCTGAAAAAGAAAAAGAACACCTCACCCGGTCCTGACGGCATTCCATACATAGCCCTTCAACGAAGTCCTCCTGAACTACACCACAGTTTAACATTACTATACAATGCATCTTTCAAAACAGGTTACCTTCCACAATCTTGGAAAAAAGCATTCACCATTTACATACCTAAAAGTGGCAAAAGTCGATTCCAATCTGCTAATTACAGGCCTATCACCTTAACTAACACCATGGCTAAAATCTGTGAAATGGTGCTCTCAAAGAGGCTTAATAAATATATGGAAGAGGCAGACCTCATATCTAAATACCAGGCCGGTTTCAGATCCAATGTTTCTACAATAGACCAGCTCATGAGAATAGTTACTGACACCCAACTAGCTCTAAACAAAGGATGGAAAGCAGCGGCCATTTTTATGGACCTTACGTCAGCATTCGACACTGTCTGGCATGATGCCCTTCTTTATAAGTTGCATTTACTTAATCTTCCTACCTGCACAATCAGATGGATTTCTCAATTTCCAACAAATAGAACTACAAAGATAAGAGCTGGAGAAGACTTTTCAGACATTTCAATCCGAAGAGGGGTACCGCAAGGGGCTGCATTAAGTCCGATACTATATTCCATATATGTTAATGACACTCCGATCTCTAATAATAACAACATAAAACTAGGACTCTTTGCCGATGATACGGCTAATTGGACTGTTGCCAGAACTTCTAAATCACTCATAAAGAACTTACAAAAACCTGCAAAAAAATTTCTGAATTGGTGCCGTGACTGGAAACTTGAATTGAATCCAAACAAGACGCAATTTATAATCTTTTATCCTTCTGGAAGGGGTACCAGAAGAGACAAAGATAGCTACATATGCATAGGCGGAACAAGGATTAAACCGGGGTCCACAGCCAAGTACTTAGGAGTCACCCTTGACCAAAGACTAAATTTCAAGAAACACATTTTCGAAAGAAAAAAGAAAGGATTACAAACATTTTCGGCCCTTAAATCTATTCTACTTTCGCGTACTCCATTCCATATAAAAACCAGATTATATCTTTCAATATTAAGACCTATTCTAACCTACGGTCACGAATTGTTCAACTCAAATATTATAATGGAGCACTTAGAAAAAATATGAAAGATACTGGCTTCGAGTTCCCAAAAGACAGTGGAATTCTAATAAGGAAGAACTTTACAGAGACATCAATTTCCCACACATTTTGGACTATTTGGCATCCTGCAAAGAAAGATACAAAAGAAATATCGAAAATAAAAAATTCGCAAATATCAATTTCCCAGAACATCTAATGAATGTGACAATCTTACGCCATCAGATCACCTTACAGGAAATCCTAAACATCTAATCAATTAATATATACAGGGAACAGAGAGAACAATTAAAACAAAGTAACAACTATCAAGAATACAAAACACGAAGGAAACGAGCGTCAGGCTGGAGTATAAACACAAACAAAGGCTCTTGGAAACACTCAAATATTAAATATTACAAATATTACTATAAAAAATCTTATTCCTTTAACCTTAATTTAACCACAACTATCACCTCAAATCTCAACAATTTGACTCAAGACTAACGAACATTAGACAAATTTTTCCAACAGTATTCTCAGCTAATTTATTATTATAAATATAGCCTAACTGTGTGTTTTCGGGCGGGTAACTTAACTCAATAAAGAGATTTTTATGGTTAGCGGATAAGATATAAGATATCTGGTTGTTTGTTTGGTGGGGGCTGTGTGTCCGGGGCAGGCTCCGGTTCCCCTCCCCCTTCACATACATAAGCAATTTCAGACTCTCACTTAGATTATTATACTAAGGATGAAAGTGGCCTCAAATGGCCAGAAATCCTGACCCGGTGGCCCTGCGGGCCTAAGGGCAATTAACATATTCTTGCTAGCCCAACCCCTGCTGTTATGAAATGGCTGGCCAGAAAGGAAAGGCGTTTTGAAGTTGGTAGGAAGTCAATGGAACAGCCCTGGTATAACGATGTATTTGCCTCGGCAGAAAACAGACTGAGACAGCGTGATGATCACGGAAAAATGACAGTGAAATTCTTATGTAAGAAAAAGTGACTTTTTTCTTCCAGTGTGACTATTTTTCTTACCGGTTTGTTTCCTGTATTTTATGGTTTAATACAATACAATTAAATATGTATCCTAATGTGCCTTTAATTTTGTTTGCTCTGAATGCCAAAATTTTCCTACATAATAATAATAATAATAATAATAATAATATTTTTTTGGTCGCAGGTAAACATGATGTACTGGACAGAACACTGATTATATGTCAAAACAAATGCTGACTAAACTAGTTTTTCTATACTATATAAAATTTTTACCAGTGTGGAGCTGTGATTTCGTTGAATTTTAGGCCCTGGCACCCATACTATTTACGAGCTTCTGACTTCTATCCGGAATTCTTATATTTCGGGTACATATCTTTGCTAAGGCTGCCCATGAAAATTCAAGGGCATCGATCTCTTTGTCTCCTACAATCTGTTAGAGATCAAAAAGTGTTAAATCCGGTGTACGTTCCATGACTTGGACAATACCACTACCTCCCAACCGCTTGTAATTGTTAGATAACACAAAGTAATCAGGCGATGTGCATGTCCTGTGTGAGAGGAACCCGTAAACTGCAGTGCTATATATAATACGGTATATTGAAATCTCAGTGGTGTGTATATTTAATTTGCATTTCTGGACTGAATTTGCATTAAGCATGTCTCAAGATTGAGAAGAGTTCGACAAGCACAACGTCCGGATAAAGAAACAAGGAAATCAACAGCCTTTATTCCAAAATTCCCTGTATTTATTGAACTGACGAGAAACGCTGTGAAGAACCTCTGTTAGGTGTGAGCCATGAGTACTATTGGGAACCATCTTTGCCACCGCACGAAGGAAGCTAGGTGACGGATGTCTGTTACTAGAAATTTTGTATCCGACTCATATACGTGCTTGATGGATGTATGATACCTGGACTAACAAATGCGTTGACTAAATAATGTTACAAGTAAAAGTAATAATTTTAATGAAAGTACACATGCAGCCATACGTTAGAATTGTAATATTATACTGCCTGTAATAATACATAATACAGTGTTTGAGTACAAGTTATAATGTATGTTCAAACTAAATTGCAGCGTTTGTTTGATTCTCTAACTGTAATATACAATCTGGCATAAATATTTTGTTTATGTTATACGATATAGATGTAAGTTTCTCATACTTTTATAAAATCTGCAATTCTATAGATTGTTTACGATTTCCAGAAAGTGGGTAAATTCAAAGTATTCCATTTGTAGTACCAATCTGACATCTATAGTCGAATTCGGAAAAAGAAATATGATATTTAGCATTTTCAACTCAGAGATCGATTGCAGTATTCATGAATTGTGAGGAATTATAGCTAATGTTAGGCTATATGTCACTTCGTGTGTCTCTAAAATATCTTAACTCTATACAAGGGCATGTTCATATCATGAGTAAGGTATGAATACTGTAAGTTTGACAGCGTGTTACAACCTTTCCTTAGCATTTAAAAGTTACAAAGAGATTAGTAAATCGTGTTTCATTCATGATGTATTGAAATGGAGAACATTCACGATTTTTTGTATTTGAAATGGGGTATATAAGATTTGTTTTACTTTTTACCAGAAGCATGACTATTTTAATGTTGAAAGTTTACACACTTGTGATTTTTGATACAGATTGAACTTTTTTTTTTTTTTTTTGGCTATTTCTGTAAGAAATTAAGTAGGGAAAGTATTAAAAATTTAATTAAACTATTTTAGTGTTCAGTTTATAATAATGGGTTGGAATAACATGTATGGTCTACGGCATCCAATGGTTTTGTCAACGTGAACCTCAAAGAACTAAACATACAATAAATTTCCACTGGAATTGAGCCTAGTACTGTGAGGACTGAAATCATCTGTTGCTAACCATCCCAGCACTGATTGTTGTATTGGCTGACTACCAACATTGGACTCAATTTTGAAAAGTAACTAGTAAATTTCGAAATCATCCGTCTACCCATTTGAATTACTCACTCAAAAAAAAAACTAAAATAAATCACTGCAATATCACTGTTCAATTTCTGGGAACATGTGAATTTTGTGGGCCGCGGTGGCTCAGTTGGTAGAGCGCTCACCTCTGGTTCTAGGGGTCGTCGGATCGATCCCTGCTCATGCCATGTGGGCTTTGTGGTGGACAAACACCGTGTGCGTGGGTTTTGTCGGGGTGCTCCCGTTTCCTCCCACTTTCTTCATTCCACCAATTCATCCCATCATCATCCATACGGCCTGAGCCATAGTTGCATAAAGGCCTTCAAATAAATTCAATGTGAATTTTGATTTTAGTCTCTGCCTTTTCTTTGCAACGTTTGCCTTCCTTTAATTTCCTATCTGTTCTCTCTGTCTTTCCCCTCTCCTATTTCTCTCTATATAATCTTCCTTCTCTGTCATACTCAACGCTTTCAATTTCTCTTCGTGCGTATTTAAATTTAACCCTGCATAATGTTTTTGTATACTGTTTCATCCCGTTTTCTTTTCTTTCATTCAATCTCTGCGAATTCATGCATATCTAAAAACATTCTACGTAAACATTGCTTGCTGATTTTTACTACACGAGAGGGAAGAAGAGAAGGAGAGATACGGGTCTTCTTTCCTGAAAGAATTGCACAATAAGCAGCTATAAGTTGAGTGGTCTAGCTATTGGATGTTGCGAGTTGCAATTTTTTTTTGATAGGGTGTGTAACAGTCTAAATGCAACCATGATCTTGGAATAGCGTTGTTGATCGTTGTTACTATTTATATTTCTTTATTAAATTAGGTTATCTACCGACTTCTTGGAAGCAAATATTACTTTCAGTTATTTGATGTTTGGAAGGGAAATGTTTCAATGCTAGTTTTGGCAATCGGTGAAAAATTCAGAGTAAAATTCGGAAAATGGAAGAGGAATCAGTAAGGAGGTTATTTTCTGTTCATAAAAAAATATAATGTGTAGAAATCAAATGAATTCATAATTCAGAGCATAACATTTCCATAAAAGTAGTTTTCGCAACTCAAATGTAAGACGCAGAAAAGGCATGACAATGTTTGAAAGTCAGGTTTACAAGTCAGTTAAACAAACAAATCTTTAGAAAATATGAAAAAGGGATTGCAATCTGTAAACACAAATGTTGGACAATAAATAAATAAACAAATATATTCCGTTATGTTGTCGCTTTGGAAAGATTAAAATTATGCTGACTTTTGAACTTTTGCTTTTTTTCACTGTCATTCTCTAGAGATGCATTATGAAAACAAGTATTATAAGTAACACTTGACATTGCTATTAGTGTAAAAGCCAAGGGCATGCAGCAGAAAGAAAACATGTTCTTGTTTGCAATACAAAACTACGTAATTAACATTTACCTTGGGTTTTGAAATAAGTTTACTTCTTGAACTAATTATATAATAATGTTGGCAAATGATAGAGCATATTTATTCTGAAAGAATGATTATGACAATACAGAGAGACATCTTTGCGGTTGACAAAAATAATGTTGAAATTGGGCTCAAACAAAATTTTGTTTCTTTTAAGCAAAAGTTTGTTGAAACGAAGTTAATTTGTTACCAGGAAAATAAGGTACAGAGCAAGATTCGAATACAGGTCGTGACGGCATTGATGTACAGTTACGCTGAGTTCTGTTTATAAAGGGGGGGTGTACTGTTAGAACTTAAAAATTCTCAACATCATAACTATAGCATTATTGTACTATAAGGTTTACTGCACATTTAATAACAATAAACAATATGGCAGTTTCTTCGCGTGCTACGTCAATAAAGCTGGGATAATAAATACACTTTGAAACTCAGAACCGGCTCTGTTCACGAATATTCTCGTTTGTTTCATATAAACAAAACCGTTTTGTTCCAAACTCATTTATTTCTGTGTTACCCACTCTTTTGTCGGAAACATATGGAATGTATAGAGCGTCTAAGCAAGATTTTAACCACAGCAAAATAATCTGGAATATTTTAGTGATATTCTTTATTAATAATTATGAAATAAAATTTTATCACTTTCCATTTTGTAATAGTAACGTGATCATATTTTTTTCAGTTATTCCGGCTTTACACTATCATTGTGTGTATGTGCACAGGTAGTTTCATTTCCTTTAGTCAATGGTACAAACTCCAAGAATTAATATATTTCTAATATTAAGAGTTTTGGACCAATCCCAACATTGGGGATTGTAAGGGACAGGGATTGTACTATTATTATTGTAGGGTACTTCCGACACCTTCACCAATAAGATATTTCTATACTTTCTTTAGAGAACCTATGGGACAGTATTCACCAAATATAGAATTGAATTTAACAAAGGAAAACTGTATAATAAAGTATGTCTTAACTTGTATTAAACATCTCAACATGTGTGAGTGATTTTCATCAGTAAAACGTTTTGAATAATTTCTCTAGTATATATCCAGTAGATGGCAAAGCTTTAATAAAGAGTAAATCTAATAGTTTCGATTATGCATTTTTGAGTCTTTGTCTATAATATAATGTCAAAATATTGCCATTTTTAGTAGAAGATAATGTTCTATTCCATATGAACCACGATTTTTCACATGAGTTTATGTAAATTTAAGCGTTTAGTGTTCTCTCTCACTGTTATAAAGTGAATTAATGTGGTTATACTATTTTCTTCTTCTGCAGGTGCATATAGAAGTCCATAATACCGAATAAAGTTAATATTTTTAGTGTGTCAGGACCTTGTCAATACATTCTCACAACACACACACAAATGTATATATATATACGAAGAGAGAGAGAGAGAGAGAGAGAGCTCTCTCAACTCTATGTGGAGTGGATCTTTCATGCAAAGTGCACTTAAGATATGCGGCTCCCTTTTAACTCTTTGTGTTCAACTGCTAATAACGCTTTTTTCTTTCTCCTAAGATAAAACTGACTGTTTCTTTTCTCTTTTCTTTTACTTTTAATGATGAGATATTCTTAGTCAAGTACTTCCTTATTAAATTAACGTAACAATGAAATAATCAAACTTGAACTTGGGGGAGGATATAATTAATGATTATCCCATACAGAAAGTAGCATCGTTCTGAGATGGTGAAGCGTAAATAACTTCTTTCACATGTGACACATAATATACACGTGGGATTGACATTCCTTTTAAAACTTTGAACTTTTTTTTTTTATTTTGTGAAAGAATTGATTAAACTACTCAAATACCCACACAGCATAAAATATTTCGTTTTAACACCCAATATTCCAGAAATATTACTGGAATATTTCCAAGGAATTTAATAGTTGGAATATTTCCGATGTAGTTCTAGAGGCTAGAAGTATTCTTGAACATGAAATAAAAGATTTTTTCAAAATTAAAGTTTCATTTCTGGTCATTTATTGGGGGATCAGTTCGGCGCCTCCGTTTCGGCGCTACCGGTTCGGCGCCGCCGGTTCGGCGCAGTAACGTTTCGGCGCTGTACGTTTCGGCGCCAGAGCTTTACCTGAGAATCACACCAGGGAAACTATTGTATTAAAGAGGTATTAAAAATTTGGTTCATAAGATGCGACAAACGTAGTGTTTTAAAAAAACGGGAAAAATTGGTCGCCAAAAAAAAAAAGTTTGTTTTTATTCAATTTTTCGTGCTACTTAGGAAAAGAACGTTTTTTTTTTTACATTTACGGAGTCCCTGACAACATTTTATGATCAATGAAATACTTAAAAGGTTAGTTGATGTTCAAAACATACATATAGAAAAAAATACACAATGGGACCGCGTCTGATTGAAGCAAAATGTATGTTTTCTGGGTCTGAGACAAAGATGCCTAAGGGCCAGAGGGGAACAGAACGTTTCTCTCATGTACAAGGGTGCTAATGGCATATATTGCATTCCTAATGTAAATTGCAAGTGTTTTGTACATTTTTTAACATAAGATCATCAGATTGAATGCATTAGGTGTGTTAAATAGTGGATATTGGAGATAAAAAGGCAAAAAAAAAAACAATTCGTCAATAAAACCACGGTTTTTTTACTTCGTGGGGAAAAAAACAATTTTTCCTGTTTTTTTTTTTCAAAATTTCCGGTTTATTCCCGGCCTTTAAAACACTATACAGAACAGATCCAGGAGCTGCTTTCATGGAAGAGATGCAATGAAACGTTTATACTTCAGTAAGTAATTGAAAAATATAATATTTTTATTTAAATGATTTTAATTATGAAGTGTTATTTTCGGCGGAAAAGAATTAATTTATTTATTTCCAACATAAACAGGCTGAGCTACAGCAGGGACGTAACTAGTGAGGAGCAGAGAAACAGGATTCAGGAGCGCTACTCGTAATTTCGTAATGGCGCAATTTATTATTTTATATTCAAAGAAATAAGTTTCATATTTAATTACATTCTGCATACCTTTGGAACAATTTATATATACATATAAAACAGATAGGAACGTCATGTTAAACTGCAAGGTTCGAGGTCGAGGTTCAAGTCCGACGGCGAAGTCGAGGTTGAAGTCTAATCTCAGGTCGAGGTTAAACTACCATTTTAACTAATTTCTCTATTTATATTACGAATGGAACCTCCAAATCTTTAGCACCCTTGTACACGAGAGAAACATCCTGTCCTCTTGTGGCCCTTAGGCATATTTGGCTCAGACAGGATACTTTAATAATGCTCCAAAACTTTGTCAAATTCAGTCCCAATACTCTTTTTTCTCTAAATTTATATTCTGAACATGAACGAACTATCATTGTAACTAATTTGTCTATTTATATTACGAATGCAACCTCCATCTCATTAGCACCCTTGTACACGAGAGAAACTTTTTGTCCTCTTGTGGCCCTTAGGCATCTTTAGCTCAAACCGTGAAAACAAATAATGCTTCATAACTGTCAAGAGCAGTCCCAAAAATGACTTTATTGACGATTTTTTTTCATCTCGAATATTCACTACTTACCCCATCTTATGCATTTCTTGTTTAGGTTTAGCAAAAGTAAAAGTTCTTACGTTAAAAATGTACAAAAAACTTTATATTTAAATTAGAAAAGCATTATATCTTATTGGCGCCCTTGTACATACATACAAGTTCCAGCCACTTAAGTCATTTAGGCATCTTTGGCTCAGACCTTGCAACATAAATAATGCTTCAAAACTGTTAGAAGCAGAGTACAAGAAATAATGTTTTAAGTACTTCATTGATCATCAATTGGCGTCAGAGGACAGTAAAAGAATAAAGTACATTACTATTCCATAAGGTATGTTAATAATTTCCGTTTTCCTCACTTTGGCGCCGAACTGAACCGGCGCCGAAACGGTAGCGCCAAAACGTAGCCTGCGCCAAAATGGTGGCGCCGAAACGTAGCGGACCCTGGTATCTAAGGCACAGTTTCCGCAGCAAACTTGAAGGACGTTTGCAGCAAGTTTGACATTGGAAGTTTCCAAACTGTCTTCGTATCATAAAAGGACTAGTAAAATAGATGACAGTCTGGAGTGGCGCGATAGAGCAGTGGATAGAGTGACGGACTAGAAACAAAACTGAAGATTGTAAATATGTAAACAATTCCCTTAGGGTACCTATTCAAGATTCCTTTTCTCAAACTGAAAATTTTGCACAGGTGGCTACTGATTCTGCAGAAAACAAAAGCCTCATTCTGTGGGATCATAAGACGACGTAACGCTTTTTCGAAAGAACGGAAAGTACCTCGGTTAGGCTCTGAATGTGTGGTGTGTGTGAGAGAGAGAAAGAGAGAGAGAGAGAGAGAGAGAGAGAGAGAGAGAGAGAGAGAGAAACATGGTATGACCAATGAATTTGAAAGATGAAAATTTCTGAACAGATTTTTCTTTTTGTTTCATACGTTTCTGACCTTTGTCAGTGACGTTTCTGAAAATGAAAATGGCAACTAAAGATCCCAGTGCAGAAAAGGAGGCAGCTCGAACTTTATACGAATGCTACCTTTTATTTATAGAGGGAGTACAGTAACCAAACAAAGCTCTATTTATTGTTGAAAGATGAGCCAGTTTCGTTGGTTTGGCAAGACGTTATTCCGTACACTTTATAATGTCCCATTAAAACTATTTGGTGCAAAATGCAGGGCAATTCTGGAGTTGCTAGTTATAGCACCGAAGTAGCTTATGTTCATCTAGCTGTTTCCTTCTTTTACTGTACCGAACTCTTCGATTACTTGATTTGCCCTATCTTGTTTTTTAAAAAAAAGCTGCTGAAAATTTTCAACAGTGCAGTCGTGATAGATGGTAATAGCTTGAAACTTTCTAAAGAAAAGGCATTTTAAAGAAATTTATGTTTTTTTCCTTTTCAGAAATACTTGTCAATTACAACAGTTTCTTTAGTAAAGTAATTTCGTATGAGTAAATACATTTTCAGGAAAAAAAAAAACTACTGTTGCGTCACATATCAAAATGTTTCGTACTTGAGAAGTCATGAGTTTCTATAAATAGTCGCGAGAGGTCAACCCATGGAGTACACTTCTAAAATTGACTTATTTCAACGTTGTGTTAAATCTATAGATCCGTTATTAATAGATGTTAAAACCGTCTAAAGAACACTCTTCACAAATTGCATGTTGCTTTTATCATCAACCATGGCAACACGTTTTATGTCTTTCTCCTTTTACTTTTGGTAATATTTTTCTTCATAATTTTTATATATTAAAAAGTCAAAATAGAATAAGGGAAGTTTTTTAATACAGCTTCTGTTTCGAGTCGGTCTTGATTTAATCGACTTCTTGTATTTCAAGTCTTTTTTATTTTTTTGTTTATCTGTCCCTCTAAAATATACCGTCCTTTACTGATGGTATTTGTTAATTTTCCGCAGCACACGCACTCGGAATGTGTGTGGTACACTAGCACCCTTAAACGAAAGAAGGAGGAGCGTAAACTGATTGAAGACTGGAATTCGGCAACTTTATGGTCGTTTTCAATCTAGTGACACCTTGTCTTATGGAGTGTTTGAATTGAATTGTATTTATGACCTTTAGGTATCTAAGGCTCTGGTTGGGATAGGAGGAAGGAAAGAATTCGAGAAAGTGCTATCCCGGCATTTGCCCGGTGTGACAGGAACCCCCCCGAAAAAACATGTCAGGATGGTCAGCCGCTGGGATTGAATCCACGGCCTCCCGATTGCTACGGGGGTGGCCTTGGGTTTGTTCTAAAAGATTGCAATGGCTCGATGATAACAGGGACATAGAGAGAGAAACACACTTCAGATTTTATTCAGTAACTTTGATTTACTGGTCCTTTTTAAACCTGGTAATATTATAAACTTTCTTGGTGGTATTTTAACTGCACTTGTGTGAAATTAGACACATTCACATTTTCACTAATTTCTTTAAAAAATTTTCACTATTTTCTTCACTTTTATTTCCTATAAACATACCAATCGATGCTAAAACGTATTAATAGAGGGCATTAGTGGACTTAATGGTATTATCTTAGTAATATATAATTTAATGCTGTATTATCCTATTCCTGATCTCGTTTTAAACAGCTTTTTGTACATTTCTCACTTCCGATCTCTTTTGAACACATTTCGTACAGTATTTCATTTCCGATCTTCTTAAACAATTTTTTATACAACTTATAACTTCTGATCTCTTTTTGAACAGTTTTTGGACAATTTTTCACTTATGATCTCTTTTTGAACAGTTTTTGGACACTTTTTCACTTATGATCTCTTTTCGAACAGTTTTTCCTGTACAACTTTTCACTTCGGATCTTCTTGATCACTTTTTGTACAACAATTCATTTTTTATTTCTTTCTGAACAGTCTTTTTATACATTTTTTTTACTTTCAATTTCTTTTTGAACACTTTTCTGTACAATTTTTCACTTCGGATCTTTTTCTCGAACACTTTTTGTCGAGAAGCAGATGAAACAAATCTGATTGAGATTTTTAAAAAAAGATTTTTATATGTACTCATATAATTATATGCGGAAATTTAAATTTAATAATAGACTATGTGAGAACCAATATTTGTTATCGGTAAAGTGATTGAAATTTTATAGATATTTTACGGTACTTTACGGAAGTCTAATGCTTGAGGTCCTCAAGTCCACCCATTACTCTGCCTGTGAGAAATAGAATGGAGAAAAAGGTAACAACTCTGGCTTTTAATTTTATGCACCACCGACACTTTCCTGTTAAAAGGAAGGAAAGCCAGGAAAAGACTCACCCAATGAATAGCGCTTCCTGAATTCGGACCCTGTCCCTTCCCAATAAGAGGCAAGCATGTTTTTGCTGAACTATTGTAATCTGTTCAGTGTCGAGAAATAGTGCAATGGAATTTTAAATCCTAGCGCTTTTAAAAGAATGTCCAAATATGGATCATTTAAGTACTTTTAGGACGGAAGAAACGACAATACTTTTCTCTTTTACGTATACCTCTTTTTCTTCTGGAACTTTCTTAGTTTTTTGCTACCGTAATTGAAGCTATGTGTATAAGATTCACATATCTTATACACATAGTTTCAGTTACGGTGTGTGTATGTGTAGTTTAACAAGTCTTTATGAATTTAAGATTCGAACACTTCCTGCACACTTAGCTAAAGCACTTCTTTTCGTACACATGTTCAACAATGTGTCCTGGAAAAACTACACCTTACTCATTTCTGGTAACGAACGTCTTCATATCATTAGGGATATGGCGTGAATAGTTGTGAGTTAACTATCTTCTTCGACAGGTAAGTTACTTTAAGTAATAACGTTGTATTCGCGCTTTCCATCTTTTTTATACTTTTTCCCTAAGCTAAAAGAACTGTTTTCTTTGATACACTTTAAAGTCTGTGAAAATAAACACAAGAATTGTACAAAAAAAAGGGTTTCAAAAACAGATAAAAAAATGTTCAAAAATGTGTTTAAAAGAGATCAGCAGTGAAAAATTGTACAAGAGTTGTTTAGAAGGAGATCAGAAGTGAGTTGTTGTACAAAAGACTGTTACAAAATAGATCCGAAGTTAAAATTTGTACAAAAATTGTTTAGAAAGAAACCAGAAGTAAACATTCGTAAAGTAAAGTTTTTAAAAAGAGATAGTATGTAAAGATTGTACAAAAAGTTTTCAAAAACAGATCGCAAGTAAAAATTGTACAAGCAAGCGTTAAAAAAGTGTTCAATAGAATACGAAAAGAAAAATGTACAAAAAGGCTTTCAAAAAAATAAGATCACAAGTGAAAAATATATACAAAAAGTGTTCAAGAAAGATCAGAAGTGAAAATTTGTACAAAGGCCTGTCCAGAAAGAGATCAGATGTAAAGAATTCTACAAAATGTGTTCCAAAAGAGATCAGAATTGAAAAAAATATACAAAATGTGTTGGAAAAGAGATCCTTCCAATTCCTCGCAGCCTATTCTATAAGAAATTGTATTTTATTGCTACAACATTCATCGGTTCTCTTAAAATGAAAAAGTTTCACTGAAGATTAAAACAACACTCACCTTACAATGCAGATCTTGAACAACACACAAGGAAGTCGGATGAACATAGTTGAGCTCACAAACCAAGAAAGATTATAACACAAATACATACTTGAAAAACCACTTACTATATGCATCTTGCGCTTACCCACAAACACACACACACACATATATGAAAGTAACCAACCATATACTTAAGTCGAAACTTGGAGGTACAGTTAATCAGAGACTCTGTGTACTTGAGCGTCGCACACATTATACAAATATTATTCACAATAACGAGAGAGAGAGGCAGGGATAGGACAAGTAATATTTATTTGTTTAAATGAACTAGAAATTTATTTACATAACGTGAATTGAATTTCACTTTGAATTAAGCACCACTTTCTCAGAGATAATAATAATGATAATTTGTTTTTAAATGTTTGAATGGTTAAAAGAAATCATGACATAAATTAATTGCATTCTTATTCTGCAGTCGCTGCTAATTTTCTTATTTTATACATCGACTCTTCAAGAACATTATGCCAAAATTCAATTTAATTCATTGATTTAGTTTCTAATATCTGAAAGAGTGAATTTAATAACTATTTATTATGTGTTCCATTAACGGAACAAGGCAGTTATAATAATAATATTGATTATGTTTGTACTTTATACATTATTGCATTCTTCAGTAACATAATTAGTTCTGTATGGTTAGATCTAGGAAAGGGAAATTATTGGGGAGGGGGGGAATACTGAACGTTGCAAAAAATTGAACCTTAATGTGCTCATGTACAAAATATAACAATTATGTGTCCCATGAACTGTTTTTATTCGCTAATGTCACGTGTATCCCTTCGCTGTTAGACTTCTCACAATAAATTTTTATATTTGAGTCTTAAATTATAGACTAATTATAGAAATCGAAAGTTTTTTTGGATATGGGATTCTGATCTTCAGGACCCACCACGTAGATACGTGACTATCGGTAGAGGTGTCAGTTATATGTCCTAAATCAAATCTGAAGGATAATGTTTTTTCGGAGGACATATCTACCAGGTGATAAATGGGAAAAGAAGGGGTCCAGTGCGCTTATATTCTAGATCGTATCTTCTCGTTCTCCTAGTGGTATCGATGAAAATTCTGGGAAACCTTAGACTGGAAAGCTGGGATGAGCAGAGTTCAAATTCACTACTCATTACTAAAACTCACAAACAAACTAAAATAATAAATAATAATTATAACTCAAGTGTATAAAAGAAATAATTGTGAAAATAAAACTAAAAAAATAATAATATTATCCTCCCCCACTCGCGGAAAAAAGGCCCAGGTTAGTTCAACGGGAACTGGGCCAAAGGAATCAACCCCACATCCTCCCGTCTCTTAAATTCATTTTTTATTATTTTTTTTGCAAATAATTTGTGAAATAGGTACTACTGGCTCCGTGCCTCGACGCCGAGTCAGGGGTCGAGACAGCGAGACAGAAATGGGGATGGCCCACCCCAACTCTGCGGAGAACATCTTTAGTTCATTGTACCCCTCAGGTGCGCGAAGTGGACTTGATCAATGGATGCTAAGAGATGAGGGTGGAAAGGTGGGTCCCCCCAAAAAAATGAAAATAAAAAAAATGGGTTTGGAGTAGGGGTGTTCAGAATTCCGAAATATTTCGGAATTGAAATCTGGATTCCGGAATCGGAATGTCGGAAATTCGGAAATTTCGTGAGTTGGTATTCCTGAATTTCGGAATCGAAGAAATTACAAATTACAAAATTGACATCACACCTCCCGAACACACCTATTTTGTAATTTATGTACTCTTTTGGTTTTGCACCTTACTTATCGTTTTGCAGTTTTGTCTCAATCAACGTGAAGGAAAGCAAGACAGTCAATCGGACAACGTGTTGGAACATCATGCTGTACACTAGTTCCAATTTGGGCTGCTTTGAACGTAATCAAGATTCTTAATTTATTTATGGTTTTTAAGTATTTGAGGCTCAGGTCGGGATAAAGTGTAGCAGAGGATGTTAGAAGAAAGTCGCCCAGGATCTAGTTTTGTAGGCACCATGAAGGCATTTGCCTGGTGCGTGTGACTGAGAAAAAAACCTGAAAAGACCTCAAAATCAGGATGGGCGGTTGCTGGTATCGTCGCAGTACCTCCCGATTATTAAGCCAACGTTCTACCAATTAAGCTACGACCGCTCGGTGCGTGATCACTGATCAGAATAATATATTCACCAGTTTTAATGTTTCGTGGTGTAATGCTTTCAGCGTTTGGGTCAATATCACGAGCAAAAAGTTCGTATGCTCTAATACAACAAGGAAGTTCTTCATCTTTCTTCAGTTTAAGGACTTCAACCACTGTCTTTTCTGACATCCACTTGTTCTCCGTATCACGAACACGAATGGCTAGGAGGATATCGATGACCCTTCATATAAGTAAAAATGTTCAAAAATTAATCCTTATTAAAATCTGTTATTAGAACTTTCTAGATATTTCCAACAGTTTCTGATGTATGGGCTGTTGAAGATGTTCATTATATTACATCTTTGTTACGGGCGGCATTTTTGGCCGCTATCTTAAATTTTCACCAATGCACTAACGTCACTAATTTTTCTGTTAAACACAAAATAATATGATTTAGGACGGTAAAAAACTTGGGCTGTTTTTTGTTCTTATGGGAGGGGAGGGGCGGGGTTACACGGGAGATATGCACCGTATCCGCCTATTACATTCGTACAAGATTTTTTTTTTTAAAAGAGAAAAACGAAATAACGATAGAGAATGAGAAACTAAAGATATAGACTTGTTGGATTTCAATTACAAAGAAATAATTTGCATCTGTAATTTCAGTTCATTTACATAAAATCCCCTTCAGTAACTTGCTCCGGTGATTTTCGTGGAAATCACTTAGGTTCCATTGTCCTCTTAAAGTGAAAAGAAGGCGGATTTATGATCGCTAAATTTGTATCAAAAGACCAATGAAATCAGTAATTAACAAGAGCAAAGTAGGCATTAAAATAATGTTTCCTCTATAGCCAACAATTTACATATTTTTTTTTTCGTTTTAAAGTTCGCACCTGACTTCGTAAGAACGCTGGAATTGTGGAACACTAAGTACAGGTTGCCACAAAACCTTATGACATATTGAAATGCTGGGAAGAACAGAAGCAAAAACTGTAAACACGTTTCCTTGGAATTCTACTTTATTTAAATGCACTTGTTTTTTATTTCTTTGTTCAGCCAGTTTATTACATTACAGTCGTCTTTTGGTTCAACTTTCCTCCTAAGTCCTTTGGCTCCGAGTATCTGCTGAATATGTTGGAAAGGGATTATTATGGCGGCTTAGTACGTAGATCGCGTTGTCACTGTGAATGTGAAGTGTAATTTGGTGGTTTGATTGAATAATGTTAAGTTGAAACATTTAGGATAAGCTAAGTAAGGTTATGTTGCGTTAGATTATGTTAATGTATTCATGCACCTGAGCAGTAAGTTTGATAAACATTAAGTTAGTATATTCATTGGCGGTGAAGTACGTAGGTTGCTTTCTCATTGTGCGGAACAGAAGGATGTTATGAAATGAAATGAGAATAATTGATTGTATAACGAGAAGTTTCAAAGTAATGATACTTTGTTTGTAAACTATAAGAAAAAAGAATTTCTTAGATGATGTAGGTAAGTCAGGATGCCACGACAGAGTATTCGGAAAGTAAGGATACTTCGATTGATGATGTAATTTTTGTTGCCTGACCAGATCCTTCTCACCTAATCTCTTTTCCTTATGGTAGAAGGCTTTCCTTATGCAAAAGGGGTGAATGAGGTGAGGTGAAGTTTGCCTTTATGAAGAGCATTGTTCTACAAGGTAAGTAAAAAGTTTTTTTTTTTTTTACATTTTTGACGTCCCATTAATCATGCGCTCACAGAGAGGAAACGAAATGACGCATGTGTCTGCCACGGTGCTCACACACAGCAGTGATAGTTCATCCATTGTAAGAGAAATGGAGGTATCGAAGCATCTTGTTCGCGTGTGTTTGTTGTATGACTTTAAAGTAGACCTGTCAGCTGCCGCATCAATTCGCCGCGTATGCCACGCATTTGATGAGATTGCCGTGAACGAACGCACCGCCAGGTATTGGTTCCAAAAATTCCGTTCGGGAAACGTGAGCCTTCCTGATGAACCTCGCAGTGGACGACCACATGTGTTGGATGACGAGGATCCATCGAGAAGGACAGTGGTCTAAGGTGTGATGAACTTGCGGAAAGGTTCCGTACATACAGGTTAAGCAAGTGGGTAACCCATACATTGTCGGCAGCCATAAAGGAACAACGAGTGACAGCCTGTCTGTCCTTGCTCACTCGCCACCTGAACACACCCATATTTGATCGCTTGTTCATTGGTGACGAAAAGTTGGTTCTCTATGACACTCCCAAGCGTACCAGACATTGGTTGTCGCCACGTGACCCTGTTTCTCACAGCTTAAGACCACCTCTGCACCCACGAAAGGTTATGCTCTCTGTATGGTGGACTTGTCGCCAAGTGGTGCATTACGAGCTCCTTCCACCTGGCCAGACCATCACTGCTTACCTCTACGCACAGCATTTGGAAATGGTGCACCTTGCATTGCGGCAGAAGGAGCCGGCATTGGTGAATCGCATGGGTGTGCTGTTCCTCAACGACAATGCCAAACCACATGTGACAAAGAGGACAAGGAAGACCCTTCAGCAACTTGGCTGGCAGACACTGTGTCATGCACCATATTCACCGGACCTTACACCAACAGATTACCACCTGTTTCACCCGTGGGAGATACTTCGCCAATGAGGGAGCCTGCGGAACGCACTCACGGACTTCTTTGCCTCGAAGACCGCCGACTTTTATCACCAGGGTATTGTGCAGCTGCAGGAATGTTGGCAGAAGGTGTTAGATGCTGATGGTGCTTACTTCCAAACCTAAAGGTACGTACCTTCTACTGTATTGCTGACTGCTCTAGCTTAACACTGCTCTAGAAACTTTTTTTGGCTACCTATAAACCTTGGAAAAGGATAAATATTGACACTAGAGAGTTTTGATTAATAATATTGATGGTAAGAGACGAAGGGTATATGTCTCTTTTGAATTAAGATACAAAATAAATGTAATAGGTCTCGCGATTTAAGAATTGTACGGTACTGCTGAGGATTGAGACCAGTAAAGGTAATATCCAACGGAAGTGTTTGGATAGATGTATGACTGCTGCAGGCGTTCTATGGAGAAGGTAAAGAACCTACTGGTACGTTTTCTCTTTGTAGACTAAATGTCAGCAACGTAATGTGTGTAACAAATATGATTTACCTGGATGTCGATAGTTTGATGTCAGCAATAGTTAATTAGTAAAGTTATTCTACATATTAGTGATTCATTTCGTTACCAAAAACATAAATAATTTTGACATCATAAAAGTCTTTATTAATGCTTTCATTTCATTGCTATTCAAAATCAAAACTTACAAATTGCTTTAGTTTCATTTACATTTTGATGGAAAGGACAAAGTTTGGTAATTATTTGAGACAGTAACGATGTTCCCCTGTCCTGGCGAGGTTTAAACGGGTAATCAGAAAGATCGTGTTTTTCTACTATTGTAGGACATATCAACTTAGTTTCACCTTGACTAGAACTCTCCAGTATAAGATTGTTCGTTGAGCCTTCCAGTCCGGAAGTAACAGTACTGTTCACTAGATGACTCTTAGTTAAGTCTCATGATTCTTTGAGTAAAAATTAGAGCTTTCAGTGAATTTAAAGTGCAAGAAAAGAGATGTTATTCAACTTCTATAGTAATAACAGAGGAGCAGGTGGAACCTTCAGAATCTTGTACACCATACTGTCATCAAACTCCTACAAGCTCAAAAACCCATGTTGTCTTTTCTAGGAGAAAACGTAATAGAATTGACTCTCTTATCGAAGTGGGGGAGGGATTATGGAAGTATTGGGCAATCGCTTTTTAAACAGAGGACATAGAGAGAAGGGTTTTCAGACTATATATTTTTTACAGTTTAGTGCCTCTAATACCTTATTTCATAAACTGTAATTTCCAGAAGATTGTACTATGTCAAAATCTAAAGCTTTCTTTCACATATTATTGTCGTCCAACAAAGTAAAGCTCAAGAAGGAAATATATGAACTTACCAATGAAGAGATGTATGTAAAACAGATCAGTTGTAATTTAAATACCAAGGTGAAATTTGAATGAGAAGGAAATATGTCTCATTCACAATCAAGTTTTACAAAACTACAAAAACGATTAACAGTATGGAAGCTGTAATTCACAAAAGCATATGATCCTCCAATGTTTCAGTTTGATTTGTTTTCACTTCATACTTGTTTGTCAATCTTTACCCATGACACTACATGCCTGCCTCCGTCTACAAAATTCTCCTGCATAGACCTGCAGTAGTCTCAGCATTCATTGCGTCCTATTAGATAGGTCTAAAGAAATCCAGGAAGCCGGAAACAAGCACCTAAAACAATTCAGAGAGCATCAATCCAGAAAGGTATCTCGACAAACGACTAACGCTGACATTTTCAGTCGCATTAGCCATCTTTGATCCATAAGTTACATCTATACGCCACCATATCAGAATAAGGAATAAGAAAAGGATCTTCCAGCCGATTTTTCATCAATTTACTGAATTCAACACCAGAGCTTCTTCTACAAACATAACTTTGACCAAACAACAGCGATACAAGCGAATATTGTTAATGGACCATACAAAATCTGTTACTTTGATTTACTACTGGGATTGGAATTTTTACTCGGGGAACGTAGGAAATGTTACCCTATGGTAACTGCCGATTAAAAAACAGAGTAGAACTACCAACAATTTTTGCAGTGTTGGTACTGTTTAAGACTTACTATTCAGAATTTACGTAAAAACAAGGCTTCAAAGGGACTCTTTTGATTAATTGATCTTAATTATCTTCTCTGAGTCTGCAATCTGTGTAATCTGGACTACGATAAGCCACATCTCACGTTTCCGGTTTTAATTGAATAAGTTGTTCTATTTACTTCAAACTTTCAAAGAATTTTAACGATTGGTGACAAATTGTAATTTAGCTGTCTCTTGGACGGACGAGCAAACAGTGATTTTTTCTTCTGTATTGACTCTCGGAATTTGGAATGTGAGAACAAGGAATAAACAAGGTAAACTAGAAAATGGGTAAAAGAGGAATGAAAGATATTTATTTATTCGGAAAACAACAGGCTAATGCCTATTTACAGTCTTCCATTGCATGACAACAATGTGTTAGGTTTAGGCGAAATACGTTGGAAAGGAGAAAGAGAGTTGGAATCAAGAGATTTTAATATGATTTACAAAGAAGAAAAGAAGGAAGCAGGCATTGGATTGCAGTATAGAAAAGATGTTGATAAGAAATGTGATAGCAATAATATGCTGGCGATGAAATTATTAGCCTACCCAGTGGATGCACTGATTATTCAAATGAAAGTGGAGATAATATATAAATGGATTTAAAAAGTTTAAGAGGAGAATGAGTTAAAGGGTTAAGTAAGTAAGAATGGGGGACTGGAACAGCGTTATAGAAAGAGGAAGATAAAAAGAAGCAGAAAGAGTGGTTTTCTTAGGAAAACCACCAGGACAACCATCACACATCAGGAGCCTGAATTACTGGCCAATTAATTTTTGTGCGTCATTATGGTAGATCTGTGGGAAGCTAGTACCTGGTTCTTGAATCATAAACGGAGACTATATACATGGAAAAGCGCTGGAGGAAACAAAAGAGGTGAACTGTCGGAAGAAGAAGACAAGGATGTTTCATGTCCAACATTTATAATGTTTATGTTTACAGGTTGGTGGAAAGAGCTGTTTGGAAGGTAAATGCAGTGATAGTAGGTGGGGGTACGAATGTGGACCATCAAGCACGGAGATGATCAGGCAATAATAGCAGAGACGGAGACAAAATTGCAGATGATAATGAAAGAAACGCTGTAAAATTTGGAATTAATTTTAATGTAGGATTAGTTAAGGTGATCAAAGTCAGAAAGAAGAAGAAACGGTGAATATTGTGCTGATAGCAAAATAAATAAATAAAATAAAAATAAATAAATAAAACAAAATCAATAAATAAATAAAAAATAAAACCAACAGAATCGATTTAGTACTTGAGTAGCTTGCTATTTTGTAGTGGAAGCTGCTCCGAGTCGAAAAGTGGACTGTATGAAAGGCGAAGAAAGAAATTGGAAGCCTTTTCCTCCAAGGAAGAAAGGTGAACATGGAGGAAAGTGAAAGAATTTGGTAGCCGGAGAAGATAAGTAACGAAAAGTGCTATAAAAAGTAGAAAATAAAAGAAAAATTCTGGAGAGAATAAGAAAGAGGAAAGCAAACGATTATGACATGGATTACGCAGAGAGGGTATACTTAGCGATGATATTGAATGTGTTGTTGAAGGGGAAGGAGAGAAAGGAAAAAGAAGCTGGATGTAATTTTCTGAACAGTAGTTAGGATTTCGGCAGATCATTATTTACGATTAAAGCAATTAGTTAATGATTATTGTTACTAGGGACATTTCCAATGCTTTCTAAGTTGACTGAAAGTAAAAGAAAGAGTAATTCATTGATAATTATCTTTATAAAGAGATTCAAGAATCTATAAATCACGAAGTTAGTGATTTTCACAGGCATCTTACGAGGTTTTGCCGGGTCTAGAAAGATGCCTTCATTTATGGTCCATTCAGTACTTGATTTTGCACAGAATTAGCCCATAAAATGCTGTTAAGCAATAGGCCCTCACCGCCTAAGGTCTACTTTGCACTGGAAGAAGAAATCTCATCCTTTGGAGATGTCTTTTAGCAGGTTTTATTCCAAAGGCGATGACCCTCTTCTCGCTATTACCTACAGTGCAACATCATCGACCTTGTTAGGTGCAGCCGGCTGCACCTGTTCGGAAAACGTCTTGAATTGTCATGGAGAGTACCCACGGCTTCTCCTGATGCCCTGAGGGATAGGGCATCAAGAGGGCTGGGAAGGAACTCAAACTGACAGTTCAAAACATTCGTTCAGAACCGCTGTTCCGAACGTTTCTTAGTAACAACTTCGGAAAAATATTGTTGATAGGACAAACAAGTCACTGTAAGGCAAGACATTAACAATAACAATTGATTTATATGAGCTTTTTTTTAAGGTTATTTTATTATTCCCGAACTTATTAAATATTTTCTAGTAACAAACGGCACACACTAAAGAAGTTGTTGTAAATGGAAGTATGAAGATTATGAAGAGATTTGTCATCAAACGAACTGCTTATTTATTTATTTCTTCACTAATCTTGTTTGTTTTTCCTCTTGTTATTGAGAAAGCAACATTCAAGAAAGTGAGGGGGAATCAATATAGCAAGGGAGATTCCATATCTGAAAAATGATTTGCAAAATGTTTTAAATGAGATTTGGTCTGGAATTATTGAGAGACGTGGACGATAAGGAGAAACGAGGAACTGAAAAAATCCTAGAAAGTGTTAGATTGTGGCTGTAGAGAAGGGGTATCGGGGTAGCACCACAAGTCCTAAAAGGCAAGAAGCCAATTCTTTGGATTTTGCAGAAGTCCTAAAAGACGAGAAGCCAATTTTCTGGATTTTGAATAAGTCCTAAATTGCACGAGTTCTAAATTGCACAAGTCCTAAATTGCACAAGTCCTAAAGTTTAGAACTTGTAAAAGTTTTTTTTAGGACTTCTGTAATTTAGGACTTACAAACGTTACCCGTAGAGTAGAATGAGATAAGCAATGAGAAAAGGTTAGGAAAGTCTGAAGAGAAAAGGAGCCTTATGAAAACCATAGGGAAAAGCAACATAAGTTGGATTGACCACATCCTAAGAAGGGACTGTCTGAAGAATTTTAAAGGGTAAGATTGAAGGAAAGAGAGGAAGAGGAAAAAGAAAGTGGTGACAAACTGCCATTAATTATCTGTTGGAAGCGTAAACAGTGGTTTTGCTATATCGACTCTCGGAGCTTGTGATCCGCCAACGTTCCCTCTAGACACACCTTTGAGTTTACTGGGGGAATGGTGATTCCCTGTGTTCATTCACAGCACACTAATGTTGATGCATTTAAACTTGGTTTAGGGAGGAAGTTAGAAAACGGAGAAACTAAATTAGGAGTACAAAATTTTGGCCAGCTTTTGGAGTCATTGGGACCAGTGTGCGGTTCTTGTATAGGATCATCATCATCATCGACCTCTCATGGCGATCTAAATCGTAAGAGATAAAGTATTCTGATATTTTATTTCAAGGTATTTGTGAATCTCATTGCACATACTCACCTTCAGCTTTTACATACAAAAGAAACGACAAAGAAACGAAAATTGAATTCTCTAATAGAGGAAAAGAAAACAGAGGCAACGCTTCCTATATTATCCTGGGGCACCAACAATTACACCTCTTAAGAGCAGAAACGGTTAACGGTCTAATTGCAACGTTAAGAGTCAGTGTATTACTATGTTAAATTTTTATCTATGTGTGTTATCTTAGTATCTACAGCTTTTACGACTTTATACACCTCTACAAACGAAACAACTAGAGATCTTGAAAACGACATTTCGTTGTAAACCTTACGTATCCGTATTCCACATCTCAAATAAGAAAACAGCATCTTGTTGAGCCAAAAGGATTTAATGTTAATTTTCCCTCTGAATGTGGAACAGAGTTCATTAACACAACATACACATAACCTCAAAAAACAGAAGACAAAAATGGGGACTATCAACGAATTATGTCTTTATTGTAGGTAATAAGCGGTCGGTTTTGGCTTTCTTTTTTTTTAAACAAAAAGTCACAAGCAAAACGAATAACGTTGAAGAATAGTATACACAATTGTGGACTCTTTAAAGTAAGAATGTCGTCCTCTAATTGCTTATCGGAAAGTTTATCTTGTCTGTTATTGAAGATATAATTACGAGGTAATAAAAGATAATGATTCACATTACAATTAGAAGGGAGGAATAACAGGAAAAGGAGTAATTTTCTAGTTCAAATTTGATGACCAACTGAACATGTACTGAAAAGCTACTGTTTCTGTCGCTTAGTGTTACAAAGCGAGTAAAATTAATAATAATAATAAAAAAAGCATCTAACGTTTAAACGTTAGGTAAGGAGAAATAAATCTTGTACAATAACTTTTTGTTACATAAGTTTACGTACAGGTCTATATCATATAGACAGTCACAGAGACATAAATAATGCTGAGCTGGATGGCTGTGCGGACTACGGCGCTGCACCTCTATCCACAATGTTGTGGGTTCGAATTCTGCCTGTAGTCCTAGATCTGACTACAGTTATATTGATACTTCTTCCATTCCTGCCTCTTACCATAACTTTGGTTCAAATTCGCGAGTAGATGTGATGCTCTGGGCTATTCACCTTCACGGTGACCGTTCTCCAAACAGACGATCTCCAAACGTTTCCTCTTTTTGACCCACGACTTGGGATAGATATCTTTCTTTTAGTTCAATACCTTACTATTTACATTTCCTCTTTAAAAAAAAAGTGAGGGGTAGTCAAATAAAAACTGGTCAGATGCTACGAAGTGTCATTTAACATTTATTACCTCAAAAGTAATCTGCAAATTGTTAATATGATACATTTATTTATCCCACTGGGAGATAAGACAGTCAAACCCATATTTGAAGAAACTTCTGGGCTACCGACTGAATCATCCAGTCACACACATCCTCATGGCAAACCGATATCCATGAACGATACTCTCCAATTCTCCAAAACAGTAGAAATCCGTCGGTTTTCCCGGATAATACCATCCAGCCGATCAAGAATATCAGAAGTAATGACACGATCGGACCTATCCTGGGCGAGCATCATCTTGCAGTGACCACACCTCCTTGTTCTTCACTCGTCTACATTTCTGATGTTGGACGAACATACCTATTGCTAACCTTACTTCCAGCACAATAGAATACGACTGGTGTGCAAGTTTTCACTGTGGTTCCCCGGGTCCACAACAGAAGTCAGGCGTGTGTTACTGGGTAAGAATGTGGTTCCGTCAGCAAACCAGAAGCTTCTTCAAGAATGGGATTGACCGTCTTATCTCCAGTGGAATAAATGCATAAAAAGTTTTGAAGACTTTTATATTCAATGACACCTTTTCGCGTCTGACTCGTTTCTATTTAACTACTTCTCATAGAATATAAACATACTATATAGAGTTATATTTACAGTACAATACAGTTGTACATACATAGAATGACTAGCCTGGTTGCTTACATTTCATCCTTTCTTCTAAAAGAGATATAAGAATCTATGTCATTTACCTTTCACATATGGACAATTTACATACTTTATATTTGCATTGGCCACATATTTAAATTGAATGCAGGTGATTAAAAAATTTAACTAGTTAATTCACTAACTCGGTACACATCATCACTGGGAGATCTGGGCCTGTTAATGCACAAATTCTAGGAAACTAATTTGCCCTTGAACGTAGTTTCATCACTACGTATCCTTACATAAACCTAGTTTCCTACTTTATTTTTTTAACATCTATTAATAATGTTACACAAATAGAAATTGTTTGAGTTAATATTTGATAAAGAATGAATTATTTTTAAAAGAAACTAACTACATTTTCCTAACTCCCTACTTCTAGGTAACTAATTAAATTTCTTATCTTCAGTATGCTTCTTCTTATTTTCATCTACGTATGTAGCACTGGATTTCAGTAGGTTTCCAGTTCCTTGGGGGTGCCCACAAGACTTACTAACTTCTTCATTTACTGTATAATATTCTTACTAAGCACATACACAAAACACTTATCACTACACACTACAGGACTTCGTCAGATATCTAGTACTGGAAATAGGGTGGGGGAAGCGGCAGGGGATCGCCGTTCACTCAGTTAATTAAAACGTGTGTCATGGGGAACGTGGGGTTATTGCAAACTCCGAGAGTGAAAGCAGCAACCAACCGTTGTAGGTGGCTAAATGACCCTTTGACACAACTTGTTCAAATTATTTGAAAGTTTAAAATACACAGAAATATTCCAAACCTGTTACATCACGTGCATCAGACAAGTAAATGACCGTCAAAGACAGGAATGACGAACTGTCTTTGATAGGAAACTTCTAACTCACTCATTCATTGGCAAGAAAAGGTCAAAGAACTTCCAGCCCCGAATCTTTCCTGCGGAAAATATACGAAACATTCTCTCATCTCATCCCTCAAACAAACATATATTTGTGCAAGAAAGTAACGTGTTTCTTGGAACGAATACGGAATAAATTAAAAATCAGAATGACGTCACAATTTTGACTGGGGTGTCTTCGGACACTTTTTAAACTTTTACAGTCGTAATATTACTAGCACTGCAACCAAAAAAATATTTTAAAATACCTATGACTTACGTATGAGTTTGCATACTACAAAAAACGTACACATTATTTCAACAATAATTTAAAAATAATAAACAATGTCCGAAGTCGTCCCATAATGTGGGACGAAATCGGACACAAGGAAGTTTCCGTTTATTCCTATGAATGTCTTGTAACAGAGGTGTCATCGGACACATTTCAATGATTATGTACCGTCTTCTGTGTATTTGATAGTGAATAGGGTTATATATTTAAACTGTTTATTATTTTTAATGTGTTTATTTTATATTTAATGCGTTCATTATTTTTAATTTTATTAACAACTACAATACGTGTATTTATTAAATTCACTTACAGGTTCAATCATGACACAAAAATAAAATACCTATACTGCTGAAAGCCATAAAAGTTAACAAAAATTAAGCAAACGAAACGTTTGCGGTTTGCGACCATTTGAACCCGGGGGCAATTATTCTTGAATCGTTTTCGATTCTGCCAATCCTATTCAGGTAGATGTTCTTAACTAAGAGCTGCAGGTCTGTTGTTCTAACTGGGAAACCTCATCCAGCACATTTCAAAAGTCCGAGTACAACATTTCTTTCCTCCTCATCTGTCAGACATTTCTGGCTCCTAAGATGACCTGGATGTTTCTTTTTAATCTTGTCAAAGAAAGTACTTTTTGGTACCTGATATTAACTGGCAGCTTGCCTAATCGTCATTTTCCCTGAAGAAGCAGCACGAATAGCTTTCTGCAGATCCCCATTGTTATAATGTTGATAAGGCTAGTCTCCTACAATCTTCTTGTATGTTTGAACCATGTCCGAAGTCGCCCCAAGTTTCGCTGAAAGTTTCAAGAAAGAAACTTTGTGTCTCGCCGGTAACGGCTAACACAGAAGTGATATCTCTTCTGTACAGAGAGATTTTGCCGCCACCACTCAAAAATTGAACAAATGACGCGAGACAACAACGACAGATTGTTTTACTCACACTGCGACAATTAAGTGAAAATAATTTTAAGCTTTGTTACTTCTTCGAAGCATTCCGACAACAATAAACAACATTCAAAAGCTAAGCTGACTAACGAGCAGTTCTACAATCGACCGCTAAACTTCTAGTCAGCGTTACGTTGACGCCAAGTCTGATTTTGGCCAATAAGAATACGCAAAATGAGAGTTGGCCTCAACTTAGCGCTGACTAGAAGTTTAGCGGTCGATTGTAGAACTAACCCTAAGTGTCCAAAGTCACCCCAGATGACGTAATTCCTAATAATACGAACAATGCAAAAATGAAGTAGTTCTACTGTTTACTAAGGACGAAAATAATTCGCCGGAAATTATTATTATTATTATTTTGTAATCCACACTTTCAGTGAGGAAAAACTTCTGGATCCCTTCTCCTAAAAAAAATGCATTTGTCACGGGGGAGATATTTCCTGCGTTCCCCTTACCAATTTTTGTGGTGGGAATCCGCAGTACTCATAGGGAAAATTTTCTGCGTTCGCCTTCTAAAATATGTCCATTTCCAGCACTGGATATCTTGGTCTTTTGCCGGAATTCAATGCCTGACTATAGTTCTGTAGGGATTTTTAAAAAAGGAGATTTATTTTTCAGAACCAGGTAGGCTTGCCGGTTGTGACGTCATCAGATATGGCGACTGCTACATCACGAAACTTAACAGGACTTTCTCTACGCTACAAATTAACAAGGAGGTATGTCATCAGTTGAGCACAGGGATTGGGCTACTGGGTGTGCAAGGGAGGGCACGGTGCGCCCGATGGGAGCTGGGCGGCGGCGTGAGCCGCGGGGGGGGGGGGGAAGCGCAGTCCCCGGTTAGCGGTGGGTATACGCAAAAGTGCTGTTAATCTTCTATTCCACCTGTAAAGTTTTCCAATCCCTGTGATGGTAATTTGCAGGCTCGAGAGAGTTGTAACTTAACATATCTCTGCAAATCCTGACCCGATTTGAATGAATCTTTCATATTTTTGAAATTAATAGAGGAAGCTATAAGTAGTAAATAATATTGAAAATGCATAATATTTCGGTGTCTTGTTAATGCACTATATTTTCTGTGCTTATTGTTCAAATAAAATGAAAATATGGATGTGATAAAATTGTTCAGAGTGTCAAAAGATGGAGCATTACGATAAGGAACAAGTTCCATTCCTATAAAATACATATATTTTCCATTTGTTGCTTTGTAGAAATTCATTTTGCAGATACTATTAATTTTGCTTACAGTATTTCCTTGTGTATATTTGTTTGTTAGAAATTTAAGAGTTAACGTTGAAGTATGCTTAAATCATTGCAGGTATTTGGTTGTAGGAAGTTGTAGGAAACAAATATTCAAACGATGTTCGGTAATTCAATAGGACGAATCTTCTTTTGCAAGAATGTTTAGTAAATGCAGAATACTATTATGCAGTTCATTAGGCTATGACTATTACCTGTATGTTTATTAACCTGCTCTTGTTGATTTAATCACAAGATTGCAAGCTAGCTGTCTTATTCGCACACTAACGGATGAGTGTTGCGTTTATGCTGTTCCTAGTTTGCTAAGCTCAAATAGAAACGAAACCTTTTTGATTCTTGACATTGCCGATTAATCGTGCCTTTTTTTTCTTCCTCATTGCAGGGAACCAGATGCGTTTAAACAATTGTATTTGGTCAGAGAAAATAAAGATTCGTTTCGAAGTTACTTCAACGAAATTTATTCCTTTCTGTGTAGCTTGTAAAGAAATATGCCCACTCCAGAAGCCAACGGATACAAGTGACACTGACGAATAAAAATGTTCGAGGTAATCCTTTATATACAACCCGAAATATACGTGACACGAAACTGTCATATTTTGTACAAGGTTTCTTTGTACAAAATGTGACAACTTTATGTCACATATATTTCGGGTTATATAGCCTATAAAGAACCAATGTCACTCCTTATCTCTTGGCTTCTGGAGTCGATATAATCTTTTAAAACTCGAGAATTAAAGTAACTTGTGTAGTCTAAATTAAGACTTACAACTTGATACAAGAACCAATAATACAATAATTCACTTTCACTTTGAAGATAAATTTTGTGGCAGAGCCTACCTATATGAAAAATTAAAAAGAAATTCTAAAACAGAACGAGAAACATAATCCTTTGTGCTACTTTGAAACGTTCATGTACTGTCGTGGGAATGCCTTTTCAGTGACGTACAAATACAGGAGAAGAAAGACATTAAGAAATACATTAACTATAAATTTTGTGTGTTTTCGATTCTACCGGCTATGCCTTGTAATCACACGAAACCAGAAGTGATTTGATATGGGCGGTGCGCAAACATGAAGCTGGTTTCCGTCCAAAATATATCTTGGTTACTTCATTGACTTTCCCGCAAGTACATCTTCCAGTTTAAAGCCATCAAGCATCACATACAGAATATTAAAGTAGTTAAAAGAAAGAAAACTCACATGCAGAGGAAAGAAAGAAAGAGAGAGAGAGAGAAACAGAGAGAGAGAGAGAGAGAAAGAAAGAGGAAAAAGTAATAAAAGTTTTTAAAGATATACTTTTCTTAAAAGCTTCGTACTGAAAAATAAAAAAATGTTTATGCATGACCAAAAAGAAAAGCATGAAGCAAACTCTAATATACAATCACTTTATAATTTTCTTTTTCGCGACCCATGTTATTCTTTTTAGTCACGCATAAACGTTTTTTTATTTTTTTTTTACTTTTGTAGAAGAGAAAGACTGCAGAAAGGAGCTGCCAGAGCCTAAGTCGAAGGTACTATCTCGGAATAAGCGTAGTGTGATTGAAAAAAAAAATTCTTGGAGAAATTGAATCTGGAGTCATGACTTGCAATGAGAAGCCAAATATCAACCAACTGATCTACACTTGCTCGTTCTTATTGTCCTGCCTTGCTCATATTCGACTAAGAGATCGTTCAAGTATTACGTAAGCATTCAAGTGAGAGGGGTTTCAAACTTTACTTATTTTTTACCGATAAGGTGAAGGGTATCAGAGCAATGCTTAAGAAAGATTCGCTTCTCGTATACATTAGTGTAGATTTAAACAGATTTTTGGAATACGAAATAACGGTAAGAAAATCGACGTATCTTCCGAAAGCACAGGGAAAGGCAGCGGGTATCTACGTATTTTTGCTTACAAGGGGGAAGAGATCTAAATAGACAAAAAAAAGAGGGTCTTTTGTTGCTATATTAGTATGAATCCGGACCCAGAAAAAAATAACCTGCATTGGTCCATTCACGCACCGTGAAAAACACTATTGCTCCCTGTTTATACCAGAGATCTGTATTATTTATATTAATATTAGTTCACTCACTATTATTGGACACGAATCAATGAAAAGGACAATATTTATGTTTGCAGTTATAAAACTGCTTCTATTGTACTGTTTAAGGCAAAGCACTATCTGTGATGCCTGCGCCACTCACGCCGAAATTTCTTTCTTTCTTCCTTTTTTTTGTAAAACTTGCATCAATGAGTATTTCGGGGATGGCTATCGCCCCCACCGCCCCCTTTTGGTCCGCGCCTGCTCAAAGCATACTCAATGAATGGTCTTTCTTTGACATTTTCCACTTACTTGAATCGTCTGGCGCTATATTTTATACATAAATAATTCAATGTACTTCCCTCTTTAAGTTGTGATAAATATGCCAATCCAGGGACGTATTTAGGAGTGGGCCCGGGCAGTCCGGACCTTCCAAATTCTGAGTTTTATGTAGAATTAGTATCATTTTTTGGCGTAATTTTGTATATTTAGTATACATTTCATACTCAAACACACGTTTGAGCTCTCCGGGAGCCCTGAACCCTCCGAAAACCAATTTCTATATACCTGAATCCAATCCGAAACTGCTTCGACATTCGTAATTGATTCCACAATTTGTAAACTGTTGTTTTAATGTCTTTCACATTCTTCCAACCTACGTCATCATCCAGTAATCTCCCATCACAGGCAGAGTTGACCTAACGTTCTTCAAAACGTTACCACATGCTACAAAAAAAACACTAGGAAAAGTGCATAAATCACCAGAGCAGTTCAAGCGATTTAGTGATATTAATACGTTTACCCTTTCTCACATTAGATTAAATTATGTTTAATTTTTAACTACATTCGTAATTTACAAATTACAAGATATTCTGTTAGAAAATACATTAAAAGCTATAAAAAATAAGGAAAAGAGTATAAATTGGAGATATTTTTGTACAGAAAAAGAGTATAGAGTATTTGAACCTCTACCGTATAATACTCTTAAAAGGAGTATCTCTCGTCACCCTAGTTCAATGTAATCCTGGTTCTAAATCCTGCATCGAATTTAGTTTGCCTCAGTAACTAAATTAATGGTTTTTCTTTGAATTGAAATCTTTCAAAGTTGAATCTGCAGAACTAGTAGACAACAATGACTAGTGGATCTTCTTGAGATGAAATTGTGCCAGCAAGGAATTATTTGAACAAGAGATTCCTTGAATTGATGTATCATAAAGTCATTATTGCTTAATTTTTTTTTTCCACGTGTGTGGCACGAACAACAACAACCTCCTTTGATGTGCCAGAAATCTCCTTCAGAATCTAGTTATATTTTTCTCTCCCTCTCTCGTTTATTCTCTCTGTCTCCCTATGTATATATTTAGTTTTATTGACATGTTTATCGCACAATGTCACTTCACGAGAGGAACAATCCTTCATGTTCTTTGAAGCATGCAATTTGTCACAGACAAGAGTGACATATTAAACCAAATGCAGCCAAACCAGAACCTTGCATGCATAATATCTTCAATACTACTACCACCGCCATTACTTATTGTCTACTGTTCTGTTGCTTGCTATCCAATTAAGATCAACTTTGTAATCAATCAACATCGAATGTGTAAGTGCCACTTCTGTTTTAAGAAAACAGGTTTCATAAACTGAAACAATGGTATCTGGATCTACCCGGAACGACGATTGTTTAATTGCATTACGGAACATAGATGGAAATATGCCAACACAGAGTTATCGTAGAGACTTAAGTTTCATATTTTGTGTTGAATTACCGTTCGAAATTTCACATAATTTTTATACGTATAATTGGTTATATTGGTATATTGTCTCTCGGTGAGCTGTTTCTGGCAACAACAACAACAAAAACGATGTCGGAACGAACGGTCATGACCTTATTTTGAGTTCCAGACTTACATTTGTTTCTTGAAACTGACGAATATTCTGAAAAACCTCTGTCACACAAAACTACTTTCTTTCTCGGAGTCGATTAGAGATCATCGACCTTAACCACTAGCCTAGTGGGGATACTAGAAGGAGGTATGGAGGCACGAGCTACTGGCCCCGGATAATGTGATTAAAATCATTCTAATCTAGATCAAAGTCAGGCTTAGAAAGAGTCGTAAACAGTAGTGGAATAGTAACTAGATTCTTTTCTCAATAACAAAAGAAAAACATTTCAAACTAGCAAAATTAGCTCACATTGTTACATCGTGGTAATTATGTGGACGTCTGGAATTGTGTTATCGGGTATTTAAACAGCTGTTGAAAAAGAAACAGTTATCAAATAAAATAAAGTAGAGGTTATTAACATGTATCCTCGGTAGACGAATATAAAAAAGGGTATCAGAAGCAAGCCCAATAGCCAGTAATGTTGATGTCAGGAAGTTGAAAGTAACTAAGGTATATTTTATACTGACGGTAACTAACAATACATGTCGGCTCCAGAAGCCAAAAGACATTGACGAATTAGAAAAATAGTTCGATGTAATCTTATATATATAGGAACCTGCAATATATGACACAAAATATGACAGATTTGTGTCACATAATTTTATATTTCGAGTTATTTATAAAAGGTTAACCTCTTTCATTCGTCAATACCACTTATATCCATCCATTGGCTTCTGGATTCCCCATATACGTTGTTCCTCCGAATTTAGGGCACAATTTCCCATATCTCGAAATCAGAATACACCTTAATCCTTATAATCGCACATGTAGAAGGTTGACTTCGCATACTAGAGACCATGGGCTCGATCTCAGCGGTCGACTATCATTACTGAAGTTTTTCCAGAGGTTTTCTTCAGCCACACCAGGTTAAAAGCCTCGATGGTACATTCGAAACTAGACCCTGGCCGATTTCCTTCCCACATCTTCTCCCCATCCCTATCCTCTCCTGAGCATTCTTGCATAAAAACCATAAATGAAATTATAATTCAAATTATAATGGCACACGTCTTGTAGTCGTATAAAAATAGCAACATTCATTAATATTATTATTAAAATATTTCACAAACTGGATTTCTGAGTACAAACTTACTATTTGACTAGTTTGATTCGAAAATGAATCTCATTCAAATTAATGCGCATGAAGACATCTTTGGAGAAATGAAAAAAAAACAACAACGTAATTTTGAGGTTAAACGTCGGGCGACCAAGTAAGATCTGTGGTCTTTCCATGAACAAATGAGGAAACCATACAAAGTTTGAGGGTAAAAATGTTGGGACCAAACAAAATTTACTTTCTTTGCCTGGGCAATTGAAAAACGCCATGCAGAGTTTGACGGAGATTGGTCCAACGGTATGGATTTGTATATCGATCAGTCAGTCAGACAGACATATTTTGAGCTTTATTTACAAGGTAAAACGCAAAGAAATAACATACAGATACACAAAACTGTTCTTTTGGGAGTAACACTTTTCGCTGATTCTTCAAATCATAATGCATGGATACAAAAACGAAGATATATTGATGTGGGGCCAGTATCAACAAGAACAACAGGATATACATATCAGAATTGACTAGCTGGTTTATTGTTTTACGTAATGTGGAAGACCGTATATTTACCTCGTCTTCTAGATTAACTTTTAACGGAAATCATTATTGATGTTATTCAGTGAGGATTTATATTTAGTGCCTCAAATAGTCAATTTTCAATATCCACTGTACTAGAACCTTGGCATTAATGAATTGTAAAGAGCCATAAAAAGGTTCCGCTACATAAAAAAAAACACAAAAAAATCCTTATAACTAAAGCTTTAAGCAGACTCACAAAAAAAAAATCAAATTTTCCTTATTGTGTCTGACAAGTTGTTCACAGGTTCTTTTTTAAATTCTCTTTACTTCTGATTTTTTTAGAAACCAAAACTTTATATCCATGCTCAGATCTGCCTGTAGGTATTCCAAGAAAAAAATAAGCTGCTTTTGAAATTTTCCCAGCACGATTTGACCAATTACTTCTCTTGGTGATTGTGCTTTGAGTCCCGAGGCATGTCCCACTTTATAATGTTTAATTATTACCGTATTGTAAGTAATGTTTGCCCTTTTCTTTCAAGTTTTATAGCAACAATGTATATAATACATGTGTACACACAGTATTATGTCCTACTTAAAAGTCCATTGTTATTATTAGGTTGTTTTACTTTAATTCAGTCCAGTACTTTAATTTCTTTCTCTCCCTCTTATTTCAGAGAAGTACGGGATTTCTCTGATAACAGAGGAAAAGTTCCATTTTCTTCTAGGTACAGCAACAACTGGCGGTTGAATATTCTCGGAATTTCCTGTTTGAAAAACTGAAGAGTCTAATGTTATTTGCATTTTCTCACCCGTATTCCTTCCAATATAATCATATTTTAGTATCTGTGTTTATCAGAATCGCCTGTGTCCTGACGATTCGAACAGTTGATCTTTCAGAGTGATTTTAGTCTTCGCTTTATGTCCTGGTTATGATCATTCCATGTTTATCTTAAGTTCACAATATGTTTCAGTTTTACCACGTTTTTAGTGCATAATGTATTAACTTTTCGTGAAATAAATATGAACTATACCACATTTTTAGTGCACAACATATACACTTTTGGTGTAGTGATACCTAATTCATGCACAAAAAGTTCACTTAATAGTGGTAATTGTACGAAAAGTGTTCTGAATAATGTGAATTGTAGTAATTATGAACTTAATGTGAGCAAAATGTGCACTAATAGTAAGAAGCCAATAAAAATACACATTGAACACACAAACAACTCACAATTTTTCAGTAGGTTCACATAAAGTTCACATGCGTTCCTATAAAGTCCATTTTTGTGTGCTTTTTGTGCCAGGAGATTTTCAGTGCGTGTCTCATCTGGTAACTAGGACTTCTACATTTGGACACTTCCCTTGTGAGACAAGTGCTGATTAATTGGTTATCGTCTGTCGAAGGTCAACTCTGAAATACTGTGGATGCGTGAGCTCTGTTCAAGCGATAAATGTAGGTGAAATATACGTAAACGAAATGGCAATAGGGTTGAGGATAACTCACGGACTGATGATTCGGGGGATTGATAGAGAGTGAGTAAAATGTACTATGGTGTTTCAATTCGGGGTAAGTAGTATCGCATGTAACATGTGTTAGAAAGCATGTGTTGTGTGTAAGAGTATCGGGTGAATATGTTCAAATTTCTTTGAGGTGTGTTTCAGTTTTAACGATTCGAGATAGTAACTGATAGTATCTGATAGTGATAATATCTGGATGCCTCAGCTTGGTAACAGTAAGTGAAGGTGACATAGCGAAACTTTGCTTACACATAACAAAGTATAAAGACCAGGAATATGATGAAGCTGCTTGAATGGCTGATGCATAGTCAAATGTAAGTAAAGGCTATAAGAAATTAAGGAACTAGCTAAATTTGTCCACAGTGCAGTAAATAACTTCTCCAGTAATACACATAGAATAACAAAACGTTGATTTCAAAATGACAAGACTGTTAATTGTCCCCATTTTCAAAGTGTTATTCAACGATTACATCTTATTTAAACGCTTTTAATCTTCGATACAACTTCGAATACAACGCTCTTATCAATATGAAATAAACGTTTGGTTTTCCTATGCGTTTTACTCTGGAGAAGTTATGTGTTGCACAGTGGACAAATACAACTAGTTTCTTCATTTCCTGTAACCCTTTATGTACGTACATCTGACTGTAATTATACACCATCCATTGCAACAGCTCTATCGCATTCCTACTCTGTTATGTCTAAGCCGAACTTCTCTATGTAGTCTGTTTTTGGCGGAATAACAAAATATCAAACGGATAATGAACACTATAGGTGTGTACGAAATAGAACCTAGTTATCCGTAATACTATAATTCAATACGTGAATGAATATTTAAAAAAATAAAACATTTGCAACTGTAATTTTGAACACCTTAACACTTAAGGAATATACATAATAATATAAATTCATTAATATAATGTGAAGTCCATTCGACTCTTGGTCTCTTGGGTTCTTTAAGAATACTGACATTCACTGCATCTCGGGATTATGCCGTCTATATAGATCCTGGCTTGTCAATCTTGTATTTATACTATTTTTTTTTACCCTGAAATAATGATATAGGACTTGGATTGTTTTTGCCTTCACCTCTTGTATTATTTGCAAGAGACCAACAATATTAATGAAAGTGGACATGGGAAACAGAGTTATAAACGAAATGGAATAAAGTACATCAGTAAAAAAGAAAACGAAAAACCTAGCATAGTAAAGAGAAGTGGAATATTTTCTTAAGAAAAGTAATCTTCAATTCAATGACTTTTCCCAGAACAGTCCACAGGCTATCTGTCCTTATCCTCACACTGTCGGCATTGAAGAAGAAAAAGAAAATTCAAATTGGCCCCTTTTATTAACCTCACTGGAACATCTAATACTTTCAGCATAATTTGCCTATAGAAATTTCATCCTAATAATGAGGTTTAAGGCTCAGTGGGATGTCATTTAACAGCCGATAAACACTACTACCAAAATATACTCTTATTTGGTATTCCCTTTGACGTATTCGTTCTTTTATTTGTTTCGTAAAAAAAAAAAAAATCTTTAACGTTATTTCCGAATTAAATTAGGGGGTAATTGGGCCAGATTAAGCTTCTCTCTCTCTCTATCTCTCTCTCTCTTTCTTTCTTTCTCTATTTAATTCTTCTCCAGTCCCATACCCTGAGGATGACCAGGACAAGTTTTATTCCACGTTGCAAATGAAGATAGCTTTCCAATGAGGGAGACATTTATTAACTAGATATAACACACAAAAACAAAACAAAAAAAAACAAGCAAAAAAAACATACCTATTTGTTAATTACGATCTTGACATTCTGCCATACAGAAAGCCTCACACACGAAACATAATTAATGATCACAAAAAAAGTCGTCGTCTCCGTCGAATAAGTTACTTAAAGAAGAAGTCTGTATATTGCTTTAATGTCTAATACATACCCAAAAAAGGAGACTGCCTAATGGTATTCATTCATGCAATTATGAATTTTAAAAAAAAAAGAGAAGGAAGAAAGCTGGTCTGCTTGTTTAACTTAAATGATGGCTTGTATCTAGAATATTACATTACGTAATGAACTCGCAAATTGTGTGTGTAAAAACTATTTTTTATAAGCTTACAATAACTGGATATTTATGTAGTATTATTATAAAAATCCAGAAATGTAGTGTTTTTATTTTTAAACATTCAACCGGTACAGTGTTTAAATTAGTGTAAAGTTTTACAGTTCTTTGCTGTTGGGTCTAGTGAGACACGAATCTTGAAATTGGTTTTGGGGAGGGGGGTTCACGAGATTCGGAACGGGTGTTCAAAGTATGTCTGGGTATGGAATGTATATTAAATAGATATAATTATACCTAAAATGCTAATTCTTTATAAAACTCTGATTTGGTGGTAGTGCAGCGGTACGGAGCCACCGGACCCACCATTGAAATACTGTACACTCCCTGTACAGAATTAGAACAAACAAATCGCATTGAAAAATACTGAAAAAAAAGAAGTTACCGCAACCGGGGCTCGAACGCGGATTTCCTAATTGCCGCTTGACTGCCCATTGGGAACAAGGAGAACCAGTTTGGAATCCCGGACGCGGCAATGACCTATTTTCATGTGTATCTTTTAACTGTTACCATAAACAAGATCTTTATTATTCAAGTGTAGAATTTTATTCCGTGTTATTATTACAGTATTGCCGAAGTTTTTAGGGCTAGAACTTTTATGTTGGTCTTTTTCTACGAATCTGAGTACATAATTATTTACGTTATATCATGTATTTTCTCGTTTTTTCTGTAAAGAAATTTTACGTGGTCGACTCCAGCAGCCAAAGTACAAGTGACGTTACGAATAAAAAAAGAAGTTTGAGGCAATCTTTTATATGTAACCCGAAATATATGTAACACAAAATTGTCATATTTTATATATACATGGACATACCAAGGTCCAAGGTTTCTTTGAACAAAACGTAATAATTTTGTGTCACTTATATTTCGGGTTATGTATAAAAAGATTACCTCGATTTTTTTATTCGTCAATGTCACTTGTATCGCTTGGCTTCTGGACTTCTCATATTTATAAGGTATAGGACTGCAACTAAAGAACTGTTAGGGGGTGTTGGGGTAGTGTTGATAAATCACTGTACTTTTCAGGGACTGATTTATTTGTGGATTTAGGCATCTTTGGCTCAGCCATGAACACGTAAGAGAAGACTCGGTTAGGACCAAGTATGAAGATACCATTCCGAAATTACCACGTGAGACTGAGGAAATACCCCAGTCAGGGTCCATTGGAATCGATCTCAGTAGCTTACGAATGCAAGGTCAACGGTCTACGAACTGAACTCTGACTGATCTGTTTGTCCAGTGATGGTACAAGCTTATGTAATATGCAGAAGGTTAAAATCTAAAGTACAATGAGATTGACGTGTGACACAGACGTAAGGTGGAAAGAAAATTAGCGAAATTATTGGCGGAGGACACACGAAATACAGTGACGCTCCCTCATACATAATAGAATCACTGACAGAGCAAACAATACCGATAAGTGAGCCCGACGATGTTCTAAATCTTTGAAAAGATCATAAATCGACTTTCCACACTTTATGAAGAGAGAAGTCAGAACTTCATGTTAATAATGGTATTCAGTGTTCGATTTCCCTGGTGCGTGAGAATTTAATCCCCGGTTCTTGATCCCGAATATCAACCCAACTAGGAATAAAATCTTTGTATTCCTACCCAAACAGGTAGTTGGTTCAAACTTACCAGCAGCTAGCAGTTGTAGAATCCCCGCTTCATAATTTATAACAAATCGAACACTGATAGTATTTGTCAAAAAGGAGAAGCAGCAGCGGCGTGGAAATAATTAGAAATAATGCACAAATCAAAAGTAGGTACGTGACCCACGAGGCCGGCCGTGTAGTAGGTAATACTGACGTATTATTTCACTAATTAAAGGAAACGATGCACTACACTGAACCACATATAAGTTGCTTCTCTGCATCACTTCTCCTCGGTTTAAGTACTAAGAGTTAAACTAGTATCTCTCTAATAAGTGATGAATTTGGTACTTTAAAGCTATCATGACTTTTTTTATGTTTCATTGAAAGATCCGGATTTTTCGTCATGTATTATTTCTACAAGTTAAACGACCGTCTTGTAGAGCTAATCGTTGATTTCTTTAGTGACATTATTTAGAAAAATTCTGTGTGAATTTAACTACTTTGCTCGAGTACTATTTTAACATCAGTGCTAGAGCAACTAACCCAATTTTGGAATACGTGATAAAAATCCTGTTAGTAGAGTCAATCAAAACTATTGTGTTCATTACCAGTGTAATTTATTATATTGTCACCGTATCGTGTTGTTTTGAGCGGAATTGTGAAATATCTTCTGCGCTCACATACACATAAATGTTTAATAAACATAAATATCTTCAGCGAGCACACACAAAAAAGTTACGAATAAACAAGAATATGGTAAAATCAGAAGTATTGGAATATGAGAAGTATATTAGCAGTTAACAGTATCAAATTATGGCCGTCTATCAAAGCATTATTACTGACTTGGAGGAGTGCGATTTTACATTACCAAAATTTATACTCACACTCAAGATATGGACCCGGTAATCAATCAACTTTAATAATGAGATAAATAATAAATAATGAGATACCAATTTAGCTTTCTATGTGTATCTTCCAACTTATCTAGTACTTCTTTTTAAAATCAAGAATAAAGAAAATACACGTACTGAAGAAAAAAACATCATAAAACTAGTAGTGACATCTCTTGTGGCACGTTCGAAATAATTTAGCGAAATATCACGCACATCATACGTAACATTGGTAAAGTAATGAACCACTTTCTGTGTGACGTGAATAAGATTTTAAGTAGTAGTAATTTTCTGTCATTAAATGGAATGCAATAGAACAAAAGGACAAACATAATAGTATCTAGCGATTAAATAGAAATTTGTGCTTAAAAAACTGAAAGGATCAACTCGCAAGACATTGATCTGTGACCCAAAGATATTTTGCTCTAACGATATGAGCTTTAATAATAGAAATTAATTATGACACTTCGGGCTTTGTAAGTAAAAAGTAGCTAGAACAGAACAAGAAAGTTATTTTCAGCCCAAATGTAAAAGAAATGTATTACTTGATAATGCGAAGTAATAAATTTAACAAAACGTGGTTTCTCAACTAATGTAAAACTTGTTCTGGAAGGCAGAAAAAAAGAAGCCTTTTCCTAGCAACTTTTCTGCTAAATTCCAGCTGCAGGTGTCGGCTTCTTAATGTAACGGTGACACAAACATGTTGACATTATATTTTTTTTTCTAAATAAAGGAAAAACTATGTAGGTTGTTGTTTACTTTGTAATGATTGTAAAATATCTTGTAAATCAAAACATTATGCCCAATGTAAGCTTATCATTAGAATCTGGATTGACAAACGAAAGAACGAAGTGTCTGCTTTTCTTCTTAAACAGGAGAAAATTTAACATAAAGTGAAACTATTTTAGAGAATAGATTTCAATCAGTTTTCTTCAAGAACAAGATAAAGGGAATAATGTTACGATATAGTTTATTAAACGGTTTAAGGTATGATAAACTCGATCTATATTCTTAAATTCTTAATATGGGCCATTTCTTACTTGCTTGAAATTTTCTACTCATAAATATTTTTATTAGTGTTCTATTTTTTTTAGTATTCTTCATGACAAGGGCGAAACAAGCTTGATTCAAGCTGATTTTGTTATCGAGGTCAATCTATAGGATAAGGTCATGAACTTTGGATCGACAGTGGGAAAGCACACACGAACGAGTCCGACTGCAGACCATCCTGACCGAGGATTCTTGTTTTATCCTGATCTTGTTTTATCCGATCACTACAGCTATTCTTTAAGATATATTTATACTAAATGCACTTCTCTGAATTGTAGCCTACATCAGGGATTCCGCAAGGATTTTGAGTTTGGGTGGGGGGCTGTAAAGTCAAAATTGGGAGGGTGTAAGTAGAGTTTTCTACGATTTCTATCGATTTTTGACTCGTGGATTTGGGGGTTGATACCCTACACGGGGGTCTGGCGGAATCACTGTTGTACATAACCTATTACACTGGAATCTTTGTTCACCGTTACCTCGAATACTAATAGAAATATGAAACTTACCATCTTTCTCTAGTGTATGTTTTAACCGTACTGTAACACCGGATTAGATCTGGATTAACAGCTGAGCCGTTTCAAAGTTGAACTGTCTGTACTAAATCCTACTGAAGAAAACATATTACTTGTTTTCAAATTGTTGCGCTGGGCCATGATGGAACAGTCCCAGCGCAACAATCCCTAAGAACACATATAAATTCTTTAAGTCCAGATAAGAATATGAAAATTGTTAATTTGGATTTCTAGGAATGTAAGTTCTTAATTCAACTTATTGGATTAATAGTTTTAAAGCAAACTAAGAATTATTTCATACAATAAATGTAATAGGCTACAGGTCAAACAGTATTTATTGAAAAAAAAAATCTCAATTTCCGTGAAATTCCGTGTCTATTGTAAGTAAATTTATTAACTACAATAGATCCGGTTTACTGTAAACACTTACTAGCAGTTCTGTCAGTTCCTGTCATAATATTTCCCTCAAAATACTGAAAAAGTTTCTCTGCCTTCTAAGTTTACCTTCAAATTACTTAATATTAAATCAAAGGTGCCAAAACGATTCAACAAAATTTCCTGATTATTTTACTTTTCCCTTTCACGCTTTATGTGGCCCGGATTTCCCCCGTTTTCAGTGAAATTTCCCCTACCTGGCAACACTGCATACTATCCTTAAGGAAACATTAGTATTAATCACTTAGACGCATAATATCAGCAACTATAAATATGCGTTCATTAGTTACTGCTTATAAATCATTGATTGTGGTTTTCTAAACAATTAATTTCTTTACTTAAGTAACTAGTTAGTTAAACCATCTCGTCAAGTGCTAAGTTTATTTTTCAGGTATAGGCGATAAAAGTAAAGATTACTTTCTTGTACTTATAACAAGGAAATATTTTATTGGGAATAATAATTTTCGAATGTTTTTATTTTTAACTCGATTGTAAAACTCTTAATACAGTTATTGCCTTAGGAAACCTATAAAATATCTTATTTTAGAAATTCAAAATTTTAAGAAACGCTCTAATCTTGAAGTCTGCTAAGAGGGATAATTAACGTTACCATTGTTCTGTTTACAAGCAAACGGTTTTAATTCGAATATAGCTTTGCATTGAACCCTATACTTACCAGCGGATTTCTTACCATCTACAATCCCTTACTTGAAGCTTCCTTAATATTATCGTTCCTGATTTTAGTTAGCCACAAGTGTTTCAAATTACTTTGAATTGATTGACATGAATCATTGTTTTCTTATTCAATCTACACTGTGAAAAAGTTTTCGAAACATTCCTGGAAACAGCGAGGCAATTTCCTGTAACGCGGCTAATAGAAACCAGCCATCATTCAATATTTAGGAATACTGCAAGCAAAGAGGCTTGAGCGAGATTTGAACACAGGTTGCTTAGAATTCAGCGTCTTACGGACTGGACTAAATTCCCAGACATATAAATCACTAGATCCAAACAGTATTGAGGGTCAAAAACGCATTGACTGAAGCTCGAAGACATACCACGACTTGCGCCACATTTTAATCACTTTCATATTTGTCAACCATAGATCGAAATTCTCATTCGTTGAGAATATTTACCATTTTTGTTTGAATAAAAAGTAATCAAGATGGCGCAGCAAACAATTGATCAGAGTGGCATTCACCGTTACGATAAGAAACCGTTTTCTCATTCCAGGCATGCACAGAACTTTCACCTAAAACTATTCATCTCAACGTAAAAGAACGTATTTAGAAGAGGTCCCCCGAAATTCCGATTTATTTGGTAAAATTAGTACCATTTTTAGGCAAACTTAGATGAATTTTATGTAAGTTCGTACCCAAACACCTCGATGCCCCATTTTCCCGAAGGCACTTTACCCCCTTCGAAACCAACTTCTGGATACGTGCCTGTCAGCACAGGAAAAGTCTGGAATTTTTCTTGATTTCATTGAAACAAGAGGAAACACTAAAACGTCTGCGGAATTTTATTGAGCGTTTTTAGCAAAGTTTACAAAATTTTTAACAGTGTATGAAGAGAATGAGAAATTCTTTCCTCTTTGAAATTTTTTAACATTTTATTTTTACTTTCTACTTTACACCTTAAAAATGACTTGTGTAAAAGTTAAATCACATGCTTACAACTGTACGTTCTTTACTATACAGGTAAGTATAAAGTATTTAAATGTACCTCAACAGTTCGCATAGTCGTTCCGTAATTTGGTAAAACAACAATTATCGTAAAAACAAAAGAAGAATAAAAAAAAACTGTCTGTCGTTGAGGATGATTAGTTTGTTAATGTCGTCGTTATTTCCTCTTAACATAGTTATTAGCCATGTCAACAAGTTGTACAAGTGAATTAAAGTTCCTCTGAAAATTACATCTGAAAAAAAAAGTGTCCGCATGACACCATATGCTTGTGGTGGCAATTACGTATATTTTCAGTTTGTTTTTTGCTTTTGTCGCCGGCTTTCTCTGGTTCCTTTTCCTCCATTCTTTTTTCTTGAAGTATGTGCTTTGTGTTATAATATCTACAAAAAATAACCTTAAGAAGGTGAGGACGTTACTATACAGCAATAGTGCTAATTAGGGCTGTAGTAAACTTTTGGAAAGTGATGGCCTGAAGATATTAAGTTTCTTTTGTATTTTTAATGATGAGAATACTTTGTGGAACTGTTATCCCGATCGGTCATCGGTGTAGAAAATCAAGTAGTCCATACTAGCATACAGTTCATAATTACAGCTTTTCACTTTATACAAACACACACATAAAGAAACTAGCATAAACACGTTGTTGTTTGCTCCACTTTGACGTGTTCGGTGAACGAAGAAAGTTCCTACATATAATCAAAATAATTGTGTTCGTGACGTTTCTATATTACCAACGGGAGTTTGTGGGGTTCCTATCAACCCTTTTAGGAAATACACCTTTCTACAATATACGAAAGTTTCATTGAAATCAAACAGAGGATTCAAAAACAATTAACAAAATGTCCACTCCAGAAGCCAAGGCATACAAGTGACACTGACGATTAAGAAAGGTTCAAGGTAATCTATATCTATGTGACAGAAAATTGTCATATTTTGTACACGGACACACTAAGGTCCAAGGTTTCCTTGTACGAAACATGACACTTTTGTGTCACATATATGTCGGGTTATATATAAAAGATTACTTCATTATTTTTTTAAATCGTCACTTGTATCCCTTGGCTTCCGGAGTCGACAAATGTATTTTTGGTCAAATGTTTTGTTTGGATGCTGTTTAGAAGAAAACCAGAAGCGTAAATTTAAGAAATATTCAACTTAGTTATTGTTGGCAATGCTTCTACAAAAATTCAGAGCTTGCTCAAAGAACCCGCTGAAGAATCAAGAGGTTTAACTCCTTCCATCCGATCGTAAGGGAGCAAGATTTCTTTGAACTCACGGGCATTCATTTTTTGTCCCTTTCTTAAGCCCCTTCCGTCAAAGACTCAAGGAATATCATCCATATTCTGATAGACAGGACAACATTTTTTTTTAAAATTTCTTCATGTAACATTACACCGTGCCTTTACAAAATATTTTTTCTTTTAAATATTATAAACAAATACTTACAAATCAAAGAGGTAAGTGAAAGCTGGATATTGATCCTTACATGGATTTGGGTGTGATCATACAAAGACAAGTTCTGTGTTCTGTCACATACTGTGAACGAAGGCTTAAAAGCTTTGTGTTAGATTCGGGGATGGGAGAGTATATTTATACGATGCAAGAGATATACAAAGATATAAGTTTGTTTTATGGGTGATGTCTTTACTACGTTCCTTTATGTTTTTTCAATGGTCTTCCACGTCCGGTAGCAGTAGCCTCTCTTTCGAGTCTCAGTTGGCAATCAATGATGCTCAAGTACCGATAGAGAAAGCATCTGCTGTTGACAGAGAAGGACAGAGCACACAGAAGTGTTTACTTAACGCCCTGGTTTTATTTTCTTCTTTTTTTTGGTCCTTAAATGACAAATTGTGTGATAGCTTGTAGAGCATTGACCTTTCTGCTTCTTCTACTTTTTTATTCATCTTGTCTGAATTTGCCGCATGAAGGGATCTGAACCTAGGTACTAGTCCATTTTTTTCTACATGAAAGAGTTTAACCAGCCTATGTAAACATGCAAGAACACTGGAACAAACACAATTTAAAATCTTTAGATTTACTTGTTAGAGGGAAACTAAATCTTACCCTAAATGTGAATTCTATAGCTCTTTCGAAGACACGTATACTCGAAGAGAAATATTATCTTTATTCATTTTAATGAATCAAGCGTATTAAAATCAAAAGATTCACTACAGCATAAGGTCAACATTTTCATAACAAGGATTACTTCATTTTTCTGAAAATTCCTTCAATTCCAATGAATTTCAATTCCAAAAACCCATCCGTAAACACAGGCTGTACGCTTTTAAGTCAGATATGAGCACAAACGGAAAGATAATAACCTTATTTTGTAACTATGTTGTTCGTTTCATTAACTTTTAAATTTTTGCAGTATTCTGATTTGTTTACACAATATAAAGTAACTTTTCATGTAGGAAACAATTCTATATGATCTTGTCTATGCGCCTGTCATGATTATAAATTACAGTAAATCTGGTTAACTAGGATGAACTTGATGAACTATGATGAACCCGTTGAACTGCTGTGAATTATGATGAAGTTTCTGAACTATGGTGAGCTTAATGAACTTCGGTGAATTAGGTGAAATTGGTAGACAATATTATTGCGAACTTGGTGAATCGTGGTGAATTTATTGAACTATGGCAAGCTTGGTGAATCATGATGAACTGAGTGAACTTTGGTCAAGCTGGTGAACTGAGATGAATTTATTGAGCCATTCAATACTTTACTTCATACTTGTAAAACCAGAATCAATCTCTTAGGTACAAAGAATGCACTACTAAACACGTTATTACTCTATCGGGAGTCCCTCAAGTATCAGAACTGGGACCGCTATGATGGTCTTTCGTCTTGCATTTAAAATTCTCAACTTGTTTTATTTGCCGACGACTTTATATTTAAAAGTAAATGAGACTAATGATTGTTTAAAATTTCGGGGATCTACAAAGAGTCAAAGGTGATGTGCTAAAACACATACGATAAAGTTACCAAATAAGAGGTAGGCTCCTAATTAGGTAGGCTCCTCATTATTACTGTGGTAAGAACAACGGAGAATTACTGCATATGGTCACGCGACATTATGTGTTTGGTAGCGAGACAGTGCGCCGTTAATTAGCGTGTGGAAAGTACAGGGTAGTGAAAAAAATGGTAGCTGAAACCACAAAACCTCCTTGGTTTCGTTTACCTTTTTTTTTTTTAGCACCGCCCTGTATATTTTGTTGTTTGTATCACTTCCAGTTTCTATATTAGTTTTAATTAAAGGGGTGAAAAAGAGAGCATTCAAGTTTGAACACAAATTTCTTTCCCGTTTTGTAAGGATGGTAACGCATAGAATATTTTAGTATTGAATTTGATTACTATATAACTTCACTTTTAGCTGAGAGATCCATATTAATCTAAAGTATAGTGAACCCTACTAAGAGACACCTAAGATATCCAAATAATAGATCACTATGCTAAAGAAATATAAAACATAGTTTGGAATTAGCTGCAGAACCCAAAGTGTTGGATTGTAAGTTTTAATCACTTGTCCTCCTTGTGTAATTGCACAGTTTTCAGAAATATTTTAACGTACCTAATTCTTAAATTTGAGAAATGTTTAGGGATTCCAAACCAATTTGTAAGCTATATTTTGCTTTCATTCGGGGTTTCAGTTGATCTTTAACATTAACTTCTGTATTTCTCTAATTTTATCACGAGTACTTTGATAAAAATACAGGTATCTCTTATCTGGAACCTTTTTGTAAAGCGTACAGGGCCCGTGAGATCAAAATTAGAATAATCTTCTGTTGTCTTGACTCCTAATACCTCGAAATATTCTTAAGTAATTGAAAACATACAATTTCAATTTTTGAAAATGTTTGCATACTAGAAAACTGGTTTCTATATTTACACGAATTTTTAAGTTAAATTTCAACTTCCAAACATTAGAAGACAGTAGAAAATCATTTGATTTTTTTTTTTACATAAATTATTAACCAATAAAATTGACAGCCCAAAATCACTTTCTAAGCTACTCCAATAGTCAGAACCAGAATAGGGAACACTGGAACATTTTTATTGCGCAAAGGCGAGTTGGAATACGTTAAGCAATTGTAGAGAATGTGCATAGATTCCCCAAATTACGATAATATTTGAATCGGTTATATCAAAATAACCAATTTCATTATCGGTCGTGGATAGACATTAACAACTACGCCGTTACTAGTCTGAACAGAAAATAGTTCCTAAAACAAACATAGTAATATTACATTTCTTGATATTTAAACTAACCCCTCCCAGGACTGCCATTAATTCGTTAAACTATCATAAACATTTATTTAATGAAATTTATTTTTTATCAGAAATGAAAATAGAAATTCGATGTTTTCTTAATGAATTTTGTTCTTCTTACGAGAACTTCCAAGTTATCTGCGCTCCTCTTGTGTGAATGTGAATTCATGTCTCACTATGAATTAACAATTTGTACAAGTTTTGCTATACGTTTATTCTTTGCTAACATCTCAGGAATCAGCGGTCTGTGAGAATATGTCTTGTAGACGGATCTCTGCTTGTAAGATGTGAAGAAGTTTTATAAATAAACAATATATAGAAATACAAACGCGCTAGTAGAAATAGATTATCTTTGTTAAAATTTCTTTTCGGAGTTTAATATTTGTGAATCTTGTATCCAGTTTTCTTTTTTGTTTTCTTTAAGGTAAAGGTTGTAATTTCGTGATTGCAACTCTCGAACATTGCATTTTCCACAGCTAAACCATTACACCAGGACACGTCGCATTACAACTCTTACGCTGAATGCGGTCAATATTTCTGAAGTCACTTGGACGAAGAAACTCTTAATTTTTAATAAGATCAAGAAATAAAAATGAGCAATGATTCGTAAGTCAAATGCTGTTAATCAATTCATAGGAACACACTTCTGAATATATTTTCAGTAAACTGTAAATTTGTACGCTTAAAAACTCAAGTGAAGTTTATCAAATAGTTCCAAATGAAAACCGCCACTTTTAGATCTAAAAAATCTAGGGAAACACAAACAGACATTCGAGATAGAACTAAGCAACAGATTCAGCGCCTTGGAAGAGTTAGAAGATAAAGAAGACATCAATAGCAGAAACAAAATACTGATTGAGATAATCAGACAGAAGCCACGGAAACAGCAGGCATCAAAAAGAAATATCTCAGAAGAAACTAAACTCTTGATGAAGAAAACAATAGAAATGAAAGACGACAAAATTACATAAACAGGATGGAGTACATAGAACTAAATAAAACAGTAAGGAAGAAAATAAGAGAGGATGTACGAAGATATAACGAGCATCTTGTTAGAAATACAACCAAGGAAAACAAGAGCCTGAAGAAAACCAAACAGCAGCTCGTGATAGGGAAAAAGCAAATAATTGCAGTTAAGAGACCAGACAGGACCGTAACATGAAATCAGGAATAAATTATAAAAATATTTGAAAATTTCTACAGAGAATTGTACTACTCCGAAGAAGAACTAGGGAAAGAAAATTCAGAACAAAATGATGTTGAAGTTCCAGACTTAATGAAAGAAGAAGTGGATAAAGTAGTTCGAGGGGTGAAGAACGGAAAATCACCAGGAGAAGATGGACTCACAGCAGAGATGTTTAAATGGGAAGGTGAAAAAATGAAAGAGGAACTTGCTAAATTATTCTCGATGTGCTTGAGGAAGAGAGAAATACCCAGAAGTTGGAACAATGCCGTTATCATTTTGTTGTACAAGAAAGGGGACAAAGAACGCGTAGAAAACTACAGACCAATTAGTTTACTGTCAGTTCTATAGAAACTGTTCACCAAAGTTATTTTGAATCGTATTGAACGGGACTTGGATTTTAACCAGGGAAGGGAGCAAGCCGGATGTCATAGTGAATTTAGCACAATGAACCACATACAAACATTGAATGAAGTTATGGAAAGGACTAATGAATATGAACTTCCACTATGTCTGGGATTCACAATTTTGAAAAAGCTCTCGATTTTGTCTCCTAGGCAGCAACATTTAAATCACTTGAACACCAAGACATCGAAAATGCATACATCAAGTTACTGCGAAACACTTACTCGACTGCCACTTCTGTCATTAGTCTATATCAAGAAGGTGAAAAATTTAAAGTTGGAAAAGGGGTAAGGCAAGGAGATTCAATTTCTATAAAACTGTTTTCAGCTGTCCTGGAGAGTGTTCCAAAATTTAAACTGGGATGAAGTTGGAATAAAGATCAATGGCGAATATCTTCATCGGCTACAATTTGCTGATGACATAGTCCTGTTTGCTTTAAGTGCAGAAGAACTACAAACCAGAACGGAAGAGTTGTGTAATGAGAGTTTGATTTAAGTAAAACAAAAGTAGTGCACAATCAACATGCTGCAAAGAAGGCCATAAAGATTAGCGGAGAGACAATAGGCATAGTTGATGAGTATGTTTATCTAGACCAGCTCAAAATTTCGAATGCCAAGTTGACAGATGAAATAAGTAGAAGATATAAAATGGCGTGGAGTTTGTTTGCAAGACTACGCTTTATTTTCAAAAGCAAATTACCAATGTGTCTCAAGCGTAAAGTTTATAATCAATGTGTCTTACCTGTGATGATGTACGGCTGTGAAACTTGGACACTGAATTCTCAAACGACCTCAAATACTAAGAGTCACACGAAGAGCAATGGAGAGATTCATGCTAGGAATAACAAGGAGGGACAGGAAGACAAATGAATTGGTTCGCGCAGAAACAAAGGTAGAAGATACATATAATCTAGACTGGGAAGAAGATGAAGTGGAGGTGGGCCGGTTACATAGCTAGATGAACAGATGGAAGATGGACGGCAAATGTACTACGTTGGATTCCGAGAGAAAAGAAAAGACTAAAACGACGTCCAAATGTAAGATGTATAGATGAAATCAAATGTTTTTCAGGAGCTACATGGATGATGATAACATCAGACTGAGATACGTGGAAAGAACAGGGGGAGTGGATAAAAAATGGCTGAATATATATATATATATATATATATATATATATATATATATATATACATATTCATTTGCATATATTCATTAACATTTGCAATAAATAAGGAGAAACAGATTAGAAAATAAAAGAGTCCATGTAACCAAAGATCTAATTTTACATGCTTTGCTTTAGTTCACAATGGTTCGTAGTGTTCTCATTCCTCAAATCTTGCAACGTTAACTCATTTTCCGACTTCATACAATGAGGAAAATTTGCACAGCGTTGTAAGTCGGGTGACATTACAATACTGCATTGTTACTTCCATATATTTATATATTTTGAAAGCATATTCTATTTTTTTAAAAAAAATATGGACTTCTTAATCCTAAAATAAATACTAGCCTACAACAATGTTGTGTTTGACTGGTTGCAGAACACTTTAGATTTGAGTCGCATAACATTAGCTTGAGAAAAAGTATCAGAATACCGAAATAACTCGAAAATATATAATAAAATAAACTTTTTAAATACATATTTTACTTAAATAATTCGTACTAAAAAGTAAAATAATAATAATAATTTTGTTTATGCATAAATTAAAAGAAAAGTATGGGGAGCGCCAATTTAAGGATGTATAAAGTTACTGTATATGAGAGCGCGCCTCATGCTTTTCTTTTTAATCATGCATAAACAAAATTATTTATTTTTTTACTTTTTAGTACAAATTATTTAAGGAAAATATGTATTTAAAAAGTTATTATTATACTTGAATGAGAATATCCATCTATGAGTTATAGTTTAACAAGAATACATAACTAATAGTTCACCTAAATTTAAAACTAGCCATGTACGGTGTAGTTATTTTATGAATACTAGTTTCCATAGCACCAACAATGCAGTGACCTATAAGTATTACAAACTTTTGTGGAACAGAGGTTGTTAAACCCAGAAACGTATATTGTATCTTTACGGAGAAACAGGTAAAGAAAATAAAGATTTTTTGTTTTAGAACGAAACGGAAATGCACTACGGTTAACATAAGCCATTAACCAAAACATTACATTAAATTATTTCTTAGTTACATACAGTAGTTACTCGATATAGGTCACTACTCGTTACGTTTTCTTTGGAATCACAAAACAACAACGCTAAAGCATAATAAATATATCCTGTTTGAATTCCTTCATAACTTCAAGATGCCTCTTCAGGGTTAATTAATATATATTTTTTTGCTGGCTAATTGGTTGTGTGAAGGTCTTTTTCTTTCGTTCTATACAAAGACCAGAATAACGGAAATGTTAGAACGAAAACAATCTCTCTCTCTCTCTCTCTCTCATGTATATAGGTGTTCATATGTGTGAAAAAAAGAAGAGAAAAACAGTTTGCCATTAATACATATCGACACGCTCATTTGATCTTATTAACCCGTTCATAAAACTGATTGTATCATTTTAACTGCTTTTATAAACTCAGATGTTATTATCAGGGAATCATGGAATGTAACAGCAATGACAAGTCCTGTTGTAACTTCTATCTCTATAATACTTGTTTTTTTCATATAAATATGATCTGAAAGGCGAATTTTGTTATAAGATGTTATCAGTAAAAAGTTCTCCATGTCTGACCATTACATACAGCATTTTGGAGATACTGTATGTCCATTTTCTCTGAAGCGTTATACATATCTCTCTATCAAGTCACTCAGCATTTCGAAAGTGTTAATTTTTTAAAATAAACTTTTCAAAACGTGTAGTTTCGCCGTTATTTACAATTCATAAGTTATACATCGACGTTTCATGATTATATTGTCGTATCTGCATAAGCGTTTAATAGGAGATATCATTTTTCAGACGTCGATATGGTATTAACAGTATACAAATAAATCTCGTTTTCTAAGCTTAAATTTTCTGTACAAACTCGAAATGAATAAGCGCGGATTCTCAGCTACATGTACGGGTCCTAATAATGGGAACACATTACTCAGTGCGTTGTACACTATCTGTTTGTTGCTTTCAGAGTTACCAGTATATTAGGTAGATTTCGAAGAAAAATATACCTATTGAGATCGGTACGATATCTAACTATATATATATATTAACACGCTAGCGGACATAATTTTGAAGATATTTGAACCAAATTTTTATATGTTGTTTCTAGGCTTAATAGCTCGGTTAAGTTCGTTAATGAGCAAAATCGGTCGCCATCTTGGATCCAAAATGGCCGCCCAAAATCCCATTTTGCACATCGTTTGAGCTGGATAAATGAAATTTTCCTTGAAGGTGTACCATCACAAGTAGGTCACGACAATATAAAAAATCTTTCAAAAAGTCGTCAACTTGGATCCAAAATGGCCGCCCGAAAAGCCCAATTTCCAAATCATTGAAGGTAGAGAAACGAAATTTTCTTTGAAGGTGTATGACCTAGAGCACGTTACAATAAATGGGCCAAACCTCCCCTTTGGGGGCGCAGCCCCCAATTGGAGGGTGCAGATGGACACCATGGTGGTGTAGTGCTGAAGGGTGATTTTGGTTAAGATAAAGGAGGCGCATCCTCTCAAAAGCACTGAAGTTGGGGGCGAACCCCCTACGTGGTCTGGGGACAGCGCTCCCAGCTAAACAAAGTGAGTATATATATATATATATATATATATATATATATATATATACGTCTTGTGGGGTATCGTTGAACAGCTCTTGATGAATAATCAAAAAAACAATAAATAGCTTCTCGATAGCGCTGATATAAGGCGAGATTTGAATTTTTGAAATTAAAAAAACTTCGAGATGGCCAGAGCCTTTGTCTTATGAAACTGAGGAACCCCCTGGTAAATCTTAGGTCGTTTTGTATGCAACATAAAAAACAGATCATTCATAATATCGGTCTATGGTAACGAGTATTTAGACATTCTATATCAAGGCTCCCGGGATCGATTTTAACATAGATAATATGATTATTATAATACTAACTTTAAAATAATTTAAATATCTAGGTCGTTGTTGCAGTTGCGACCAGTAGCGGATTTACAAGTTTGTCGCCACAGGAACCAAAAAATTTCCACACCCATTTCTCAGTCAAAAACCCAGATATTATCATAGTTCTATTTACTCAGAATCTAAAAATTGGAGAGAAAATATATTAATGAGTTCACTCAAATTCACACAAACATAACGGTGCCATCTGTCGTGCACAAATGATTTTCCGTAATTAATTCTATTAAGAATAATGCTAAATCCATTATAAAATCCTTCAAACAAATGCATACTACATTGGTCCTCAATTCTTCATGTTTCATTGTCTTATAACGAAGCTGGCTCAATGGAAGTAAATTTTCCCGCCCTTTTCGTTTTACGTCAATTATTCAGAATTAATTACAGGTAAACAAAATTTAACTTTCACAGACCAAAGTTCGTTTCGTCCTTCAATAATGAATACAATTTGTTTTTATTAAATGCTACTAGTAACAGCAGGATTATGTGCACTTGTGCAGACACTTTTGGGACAGAATAATGTCCAAAAAGTGTCTGCACACAATCCTGAAGTTATTACTAACATTTCCTTAAAACAAATTGTACTTATTATTGAAGGACGAAACGAACTTTGGTCTGTGAAAGTTTACCTGTAATTAATTCTGAATAATTGACGTAAAACGAAAAGGGCGGGAAAATTTACTTCCATTGAGCCTTAAGTTGATATTCCAGAATTGAGTAGTCTGAAACAGTGAAATTAATATTGCAGGCGAGTACTTAAAAACAAAATATGTATTCAATTTACTGTATTGCAATAAAGACGTGGTGTGGTATCAATTGAGGCGTATGCGCGAACAAACGTCCATGTGATATTTTTGTGTAAGTGGAGTTATTTACGAAACAAAGATTTCTGATGTGGTTTGAGCATATTCATACAAATCGCGTAAGTATTCAGAAAATTTTGGAGGGAAATGCACTACAAAAACCTTGGAACAAAATATGTTACATGCTCTTCCCATGAGTGAGCGCACGCTTCCCATGAGATCATACAGTGCCACCCGACAGAAAATGGTCGGATTTTAAGCGTAAAATAAGTTGAACGTTCACCGACAAAATACTTTGTCCAGTTTCAACCTATTTTCAGTCAACGTTAAGCTATTACAAAGAAAATGTTAAACTTTAAAATGGAGTTAAGGTTACTCATCTTTCCATTAAAGGGCTTACACTATATCCACGTTTAAGAGTAAATACAACAAAACGCTAATTTTAGACTTTAATTTCTGCATAAAGATGAGTAACTTTCATCCATTTCGTGTTTCCACTTTTTACAGTGTATGTATATTTACATGGATCAAGAAATCGCGTTAATTCTCATAACTTTGTCCGTAATTCAAGTCTCTGGGAAAAGAAAGTGACGTATCTAAAAAAAAGTTTTAAAATTGAGTTATCGATGGCTTTGTGTTTCTCGAAAGAAGATATTTATCGTGACCAAGTGTCACATCTCTCTGACAAATAGTTTCTGAGCAGGGTTGAAAAAATCATGATTTTTATAAACATAAAATCATTTTTGTTGATTTTTTATTTAAATCAAAAACTTTTGATTTAAATAGTTGGCAGCACTGATACAGCTACTAAGTCAGTTTTTCCTTTTCAAATACTTTAACCAGTATAAACTAAAGTAAAATTCAGAAACATGTGGTATTCGCTACAGAAAATAGCCATGGAAAATGGACAATTACAACATATTATAATAGTTTTGAAACGGAAAAAGGATACGGCATTACTTACATATGGCATATTTTTACCAAGGAAACTCAGCATGTAGGACACTTCTATGATACTTTTATCGGTACACGATGAATGAAGTGTTTACACCGCAATTAAGTTCGAAAAAGAAACGATTACACTAAACAATAAATAATAATAATAATAATAATAATAATAATAATTTACAATGCTTCTACGTATAAGCTTTCTTTCTAAAATGACGTCTCTTCCTTCCTCGTTTCCTAAGTAATTGCAAATTTTATAATAGCAATTGCTTTTTTTTTCCACGCTACATCTCCCAAACGAAATGTTCCACGATTTAAGTTTCCTATGATATATTCCAGTTCATTTCAGTTAAGAGTTTTCAGCTCTGAAAATTGTTCTATCAATTTGGGAACATCTTATGAAAATAAATTCCATAAAGTATGAGAGCTATTTTGGAGCCGCTGTTGCTCAGTGGTAGAGCGCTCACATCAGGTCCTCCGTGGGGTCCCGGACTCGATCCCGGCGCGTACCATGTGAAGTTTGTGGTGAAGAAAAACTGTGTGCGTGGGTTTTTTCAGGGTCTTCTCATTTCCTCCCACTTTTTTTCATTCCACCAATTCTGCCATCATCATCCATTAGGTCTGACCCAAATTTACCTAAAGGCCTTAAATAAAATTCAATTTAGTGAAAGGTATTTAATACATTGATATCAATAGTGGATACATAGCTTTGTATTTTCATCCTTCTGCATTCACATAGGTAGAATAACTTATTTTTGAGCAATTTGTGAAGAAAGTAAATACAAATTAAATTAATTTTTATTTATTACATATTATCTGTAAAATCAACAAAGCCTTAAGCAACAACCAAAAATAAAAAATCAAACACAAACAACATTAAGGGAAACAGCATTTAAAGACGAAAAATCTCCTCCAGTTCCTTCCTCGGAGGCAGCGTTCCAAGAACGGAAAAAACATTACAATCTGAATGGCGATACTAATACGCTGCAATAGGAAACTAGTAGCCCGAGCACTGCCGGAAACAAGCCCAATGCGTCATCCAACTTCCTTGATGAAAGTAAAGCCCTCGGTGCTCCAAGTACCGCTTGACTGGATTGCAATGGCAATGAAGATGCATTTATCTAACAGGGTACTATATTGTCTGCTTTTCGACTTCTCGACGGGAAGCAGCAATACCAGATCGCAAAGATGAATGAGGAAGATTCGAGAGGGCAAACGTATCAACACAAGTAAAATACCATTATATAGATCTTCCTCTTTTCCAAGGTACTAGAGTCATACCATCAGGTCTCTTACCATCGGAACGACTACATCCAGATGGTTCACGCACTGAAGGTACTTCAGCTGAAATAAGCGCACGAAGAATTACGTCATTAACACTGGCATTATGCATGTGTCTACCATCACTACGAACAGAAGAGAGACCCTGAAGGCGTCGTTGATCTACGAACGCCCCACAAGCTGGACAATTGTGAGGTACACAGACATCAGCTAGTAATCGTAAAGCAACAGCAATTCGAAAACTTTCATTGGATAAGTGGGGACCCAGAGGAAGAGAAGCTAGGGCCTGAAGCCAAACACCAGAATCTGTAGAAAAAGCAGCAAGAAGTCTGCCTTTATCCTCAATACAGCTAGGGGATTGTAGAAGAAACGATTGGGTGCGTTGAATAATTGGATCATCCCAAATGGCCTGAGAACTACTGCAGCCTAAAGAAGGAGAATCCGTGCCGGTTAAACAAGACCTCTGAGCTTTACAATCATGAATAGCCACGTCGGAATCAAGACATAAACCCGGAGGAAGGATAGACTCAACAAACATCAAGAGCCATGGAAAGACGCTAAGAAAGACGGAATCGCCAAATCCATGGCCCGACGAATACCAAGTCCACCCGAACGAACGGGCAAAGTGGCCTGAAGCCAGGCACTATTACTCAGAGAGCAGTTGAGAATTGATTCAAGGCCATTCTGTAAATTAAATTAAATCAAATTAAATTAAATACAAGTACATTTTGCGTAATAAAAAGTAGGTAATGTTACGAAACAACTATTTTGTTTCGTAAACAAAAACTGAATTTTTTGTTTTCTGTGTGTTCGTTTTCATATGTAGTACAAAAATAAACATATTTGTAACACAAATTGTAAACTTATAATGTAAATTTAGTTCCTACGTTCTCTTCTAAAATTTCGCGTGTAATATGAAATGAATCAATAAAAAAGTTTGTTAAAATGCTACTAGGTCCATCACTTTGGTTTGGCTGTACATCACAAGAGCCTATTATCACATAAGAACTGAAAGGTGAATTTTGAATTTATATATGATTCAAGCTACACAAAATTATTAAATATACTTAACTTTATTTCTACCTTTTTTAACTTACATATTTTTTATTTAAATCACTGATCTAAAAAAGTTATCTGATTTAAATCGCGATTTAAATCATGATTTAAATCACTTTGATTTAGATCAATCAACCTTGTTTCTGAGATACACAAAATAAATATTCTACTGCACCGTCACATTGCATATCTTCGCTAATCTTCAATAAATTCTCCCGAAAAATATAAGAAAAGTGAGATATAACACTTTGTTTTCCCAGCTACGAATTGTAAACAGTTGACTGTTTTATTATGAACTGTTAGCTACTCTCTTCATATTAATCATGTGCAGAGAAGCAGCGAAAGGCCAGCTTTGCTATTGAATATTCAAAGGCTATGAAACATTGTAAGTACATATCTGGATAGCGTATCTAGTTATTTAGTTATTGCTTTTACGTTACTGCAAACGTAGGTTAGCAGAGTTTTCACTGTTACAGCCAAATGTTGCCAACAATCGAAGTAAAATTATGCAGAAGCTACCTTAAAATTACATGAATTGTTATTTAAAAATTTGCTGCCCCTGGAAATATGCAGAGCTATATACTCTGCCTATGCTTAAATTTATCCCTGGTTACGATCAGTTGACATTATTGGTATACCAGCTGCATAAATATGAAACCGTAACTTAAGTACAGAAAAGACACAGTGATTGGATGACAATGCTAAGAACTATTTTATTCGAAGTATTGGCCATCGCTAGCGATACATTTCTGCCATCGTTCCGGCAATGTGTGGATGCCAGACCAAGAAACTGTGCCTCTTGTGCTGCAAACCAGTCATCAAGCCATTTTCGTAAGATGTGAAGCGCTGGTCAGCAAGTACGTGTCCCAAGGATGCAAATAAGTGAAAATCGGAAGGCGCCAAGTCTGGAGAGTAAGCCGCATGCGGAAGGATTTCCCAACCAAACGTCACAATCGTTTCCTTGACCGGTTTTGCTGTATGGGAGGGTGCATTATCGTGAAGCACAATCACTTTATGTTGTCTTTCGTCATATTCTGGTCGTTTTTCACGCAAATCTTGATGCAAATCGATCATTTTTTTGTCGGTAACGTTGGGTATTAACGGTTTCGTCAGGTTTCAGCAGTTCATAATAGATCACTCCCTTCTGATCCCACCAAACAAACAGCATTGTCTTCCGTCCATAGCGATTTGGTCTTGCAGTCAATGTCGCCGGTTCTCCTGGAGTTACCCATGATCTTTTACGCTTAGGATTCTCGAAATAGATCCACTTTTCGTCACCAGTCACAATTCGGTGGAGGAATGATTTCCTTTTGTACCTGGCGAGCAGAATTTCGCAAGTGGTTTTTCGGTTTTCCTGCTGTCGTTCAGTCAATGCATGTGGAACCCATTTTCCCACCTTCTGAATCTTGCCCATGGCATTTAAACGTATGGAAACTGCTTCTCGTGTCACATTTAATTCATCCGCGAATTGTTGTTGCATTTGAGCGTCATCCTCATTCAACAAAGCTTGCAATTCGCTGTCTGCACGTTCGGTGGTCTTCCACGTTCTTCGTTTCTCACGTCAAAATCGCCACTTTTAAATTTTGTAAACCACGCATAGCACTGTGACTTACCAAGAGCATGATCACAGTAAGCTTCGACAAGCATACGATGCGATTCTGCAGCAGTTTTCTTCAAATGGTAACAAAAAATCAATGCTGTCGGCACATCGTAGTTTGTAGGTACAAATTGCGCCATGTTCAACGCTATTAAACACTACACTATGACACGAAACTTGTCTGCTTGTGAGTTGCAAATCGTTATCAGCAGTGAAAACAAGCAAGTGGAGCCAAGGACGCAGTTTTACAGTAACCACAGTGACAGCTAACGCCGTCTATGCACAAATTCCGGTTTCATATTTACACACCTGGTATATTGGAAGGATGTAAAATGTTTAAATAACATATAATGTCGAATATAAAGCGAAATGGTTTAGGTTATTTTAATGGCGACAAGGTTGGTGATGTGTATTTTCTTGTGGTGGCAAGGATCTATTTTCTTATGTACATTACTGTAGATGCTAAAGAATTGGAAAGTGTTTTATCGCATCTTAATTGGATATCAAGATGGTACTGGAGAGAGGATCACAGTTATTTTAGGAAGTACAAGTGATTTGCTACTATGTAAGATCAAAGCAGCTTTGTAAGGCAATAAACTGTAGTGTGTGTTGACTTTTTTAAAGCAGTCAAACTTACCAATCCAGACATCACCAAAAATTCTAGTCATCAATAATTTGGACGTAGAGGATAACATAATTTTTATATTAAATTTATTGTCTTTTAGCAATAAACTTGCCATATATCCCGTGGAATAATTGGGAATTAATCAACCAATTACCTGATATAATAGTCATCTTATTTTCGCCTCTATGGAAATACCTAAAGAAAATTCTCATCACAAAACTTACACATACAAAACTTACACATACAGTTCCTTAATTCTATTTCAAGGAAAACATTTGAAATTGTAAAATTTATGAAAATTTTATTTCTTAATTTTTTTCTTTTTCTTTTCTTTTCTTGAGCTTTAGCAAATTCTAAAAGGAAAATAACAATTATGTCCATCAGGAACCAAAACGAACAAGAATGTGAACAATTCATTAATCAATAAAATAAACTGACAATTTTCTCTACCTCTTATTCTGAAGAAAGAAGAGTATTAATAACACAAAATAAGGAAAAGTTTGACATGAACAAAATCTGTTCTATTATCAATAAAATAAACAAAGAAATGATTTAATAATACATACCTTGTCCGTTGGACAAATGAAGAGGCTTTTACCATACAGTTTCTTTCCCTTCTAATCATAAGAAAAAGCCATCAAAATCATTCCAATTAATTTCAACACACAAAATTTCTTTTCAGGATTTAATGGATACGATCTCTTTTGTAAATAAAGGATACTGTAGGTTGTTTTCATAACTTGGTTCAGTATTTTCCTGTATCAAATCAATATAATTTAGAGAATTTCCAGTTAGTTTTCCAAGAATTTTACACATAAGGATTTTCCTTCACTCTCCTCATTTTCCACTCTTTTCACTTTTAATCGTGACAAAAAGGAATCACTGTTCACTAATTTCAATAGACGTATGAGTGATATATTAAATTAAACATTAGTTCAATTCATAACCAATTCTTCGGATTAAATACCAGTCACAAGAGTTCAATCACCTTTCGAGAAACTAGGACTTCGTTACACGTGAAAAAGAGTTAATCCTTATATCAAGTAACTTTCGAGACACCAACGAATAGCATAGACCCGTTATATCAATAATTTCAAGCAAACTCGTGCATAAAGCACGTCATGGCTTGTGCCCCCTTCCACCTTCTGTCTCGTTTTCAAACACCAATCAAAAGGTCACATTCTAACCAATTAGAACGGTTTAAAACTAGATCTCATAGAAAACTCCTCATGTTATCGTAAGTTTTTCGTTCTGGTTCTATAGAGGGAGTCATCCTATAAAGACGTTACATAGAAATGAAATTTCGGTAGCCATTTTTCATCGGCATAATTACAGAATCTGAAAAATACACTACAAGACGATCAAGATATATAGTTAGCATGATTCAAATGTTATCATATGAAAAAAGATAGATTTAAACCTGCTTTTGGAGTTTGCTCTAGTCTACTTATGTGATTTTGGTGATGATTTTGATAAGCAAATAATGGATCAATTAATAATAGCAACATATTGTATTTACTCACACGTACACATTTGAATTGTAAATAGTATTGCTTATAATAAACGAACATGTTTCTGATGTAATGACGACAAACAGTGAGCGACACCTAACATTAGTAGACGGTAATAAACAACTCTACATGGATACAACAGATGGGGTTCATATCGACATGAAGATGGAGTTGGAGTCGCCGAAGGAGGGACTTGGGGGACCGCACCCGAAAAGGAACAAATAAAACGCCGCAGCTCAGTCTACAGTGTATCACTTGCTCCTGGGTAGTCATTCCCTCTCCTTCTCCTGTTAACAGAAGGCATCAATTTCAATTCAATTTATTAATCTCCATATTATATTAGAATTGAATTACAAATTTCAGATTCCAGGAGAACCCTAGCTATAGCCGTAATTGGATTCTCCTTTCCGTAATACCACAAACAAGATGTACTTTGTAGTTTCGTGGTAATTTCTAAAATAATAACTACAAGTTAGTAAAGCGTAAAATACACTTAAATTACACAAGGACATAACTATTTACATACAATCACATACATCTACTATTACTATGTACATGGAATTCAAACACATAATTCATCGTTAACGAAAAATAGAAAATATATAAAGATATTAAAAGAAAGAAATACGAAAAAATAAGGTAACAATAATGATGGCAATAGTATTTACACAAAGATAGGGCTGAGCGTGCAAATATGCAAGCAAAGCAAATAATTAAAATATTAAGTTCAACTTACTTAGGATGATCTCTCGAGGTATCAGGACATTACTATACAATTTTAGTATTGTTGCCATAACTACTTACATAAAATCACATACTTTTTCTATTATTATTTAAGTGAAATTTAAATAGGTAATTCATGAATAACGAACAATAACGAACGAATAACGAACGAATAACGAACGAACATGAATGTCTAGCAAGTGATGACAATAGATTTTATACAAAGATGCAAATGGGCGGACCAATGAGCAAGCGAAGCAATGACAAAAAAAGAAGAGTAATCTGTGGTTAATAAAAAAGTATCGTCTGCCTTCCCCCTCTGACGAGCTCAGGAGTATTTAGGTACTGGGAAAGGATGTAGTCATTGATATTGTAAAAGAAATCGCTTCTGGAACGCTCCTTGACATACAGAAGGTGCCCCTGGTGTCATCCTTGCATATAAAGTTGGCAGCGCTCCTGATATGCACTTCTGATACCATAACTAACTTCACCCTGTACACAGAAGGCTTCGCTTCTGGTACTACCTTTGGCACACAGAAGGCTTCGCTTCTGGTGCTATCCTTACGTACACAGAAGGCCAAGCTTCTGGCACGACACCTCATCCTGTAACTTCCCTCGACGGAGAAGCACCTAAAGAAGAGGAAGTTCGGCACTATAAAATAACCATAAGAACATTACGATATAATAGGGAACATCAATTTATAATTTTAGTAGACCAGAAAGTGACACTTAATGAAGCGATCGTTGCTGGGTTAAGAACGCACACAAAGAGAACAATTTCACACAACAATTTAGCTAGAGATGCCAATGTGTTTAAAACAACAGGAACGGCTAAGATTAACTATCCTGTTCCCAGTCTGGAAGGGAAAACAGATCATATTCCAGAGGCTCCTAATTTAAAGATTTGTGCACGGTGTGGGCTTATTAACAATTTTCCAAGCAAGTGTCCATCATACAATAGAATATTTCGCACGTGTCTTCGGAAAAATAAACTTTTTTGCTACTGTTTCTGGGGGAAAGCTAGTTGCATAGACAAGAATGTAGTTCAGAAAACACAAACGTCAAATAAGACGGAGAAACACACGATGGTCATATATCTCAGTCAAACTTAACATCGAATATAAACAGTACATGACACAACCACAAATCATGATGTATGTAACCAATTAGAATCCCAAGGTATATCCTGGTCTGATGGGAATTTACAAGGAAAGGAAATTGAGACAGTACATCAATTCTGCCAAACGACAGACTTGAAACGGCTCAAACGTTAACACAAGACAAACAACAAACGGGCTTTTAAACAGACCCAGAAATATCAGGATGGTTGGACCCAGTGACCACCGATGTCCAGAAAACATGTGTGCAAACTATGAATATGGAAAGAGAAGAAAAAGACTTGAGAAATGTCTCGAGTAGGAAGAATAAGCAAAAACATGGTGGATGAGATGGATTTGTTACAAAAAGTAACATACACGAAGAAAGTACCAAGGACAAAGTGTTGCAGTTAGTTAAAGATTGCGGCTGTGGAGAGTTAGAGAAATATTCTATATTTAACACAGGAATCTTGGTATGTAGTGGTTGACGCTAAATATACCTTAATTACTGCCAAAGAAACATAAAGATTTCACAGTGAAAGGAAGCTCGTAATGAGATGTGTAACGAAATATCTTATTTAATGGTTGATGTATGTTTGTATTAATTTTGAGTAACAATAGTTAATGTGTTTTGTGGGTGAAACAAGAATGCTGGTTACAAATGCCAATGTTACGAATTAAACAAATGATTGATTATATACCGTGACCTGTGAAAGGTCTAGGTAAGAGTGAAGTTTCCTGTGCACTAAACTGTTTGTTAAATCTCTATGTCGTAACGTATTCCAAGAATCCACGCATGTTTTTGCAGGACTTCCGCACAAGTGTCTTGAGTTATAGAAACTGATCTAATAAGACTAACCTAATGCTTCAAATTGAAGTCATGTTGTATGTAAGTAAGAATAAACAATTGTTTGCAATTGACAACCAAGGGAAAGGATAAGTGGATATTCAGATGACGAAGTTATTTAATTTGTTGATGTATTCAGTTCATTTAAGTTCAAGCATATAAGTTTAGTTTATTTACTAATATTAAAAGAAAATACATCGAGATTGCGAGCTAGAGTATATAATATGCATATTATTGTTTTATTAAGTGTCCTGATAATGTTCTTGCGGATAGTGGAAGATAGCTCACTATAGCGGAGTCAGTTTTCATTTTGCATGGAGGGTGATTGTGGGGATTGTTAAAATTACTAATATGATTACTTTATATAATAACTTTGAAATTATTTAAATGTTTAGGTCTTTGTTTGCAGTTAAAATCAGTTGACATTATTGGAATACGTTGGAAGGATGCTAGATGTTTAAATAGCATATATTGTCAAATATAAAGTGACATATTTTAAGTATTAGGCGAACATTTTATAAAACAAAAATTGCCCTTCATAGCTTGGAACTTTCTACAAACTTATCTATGTGTCTTACTATGGCAAAGATAAGATATGAAGCTTATTTTACTTACATTGCCATAGTTAAAGATATAATTATTTCTTTGATATGTTTAAATCTATATACACTGTGAAACATTTTCCGAAACATACCTGGTAACAATTAGGCAACCATAGCTGCATGGAAAATTCCAGTAACTTTGCTAACAGAAACCAGCGCTCATTTCGTTTTCAGGAATACTGGGAGCAAGAGAAAAAATAATTAAAAGAGATTTAAAAAAAAAACACGCTTTTTTAAGATGCACTAAAAAGTAAAAAATAATAAATTGAATTAATCTTATGAATCGGAAAATAAAAGCGTTGGTGCTCTTAGATATGATGATTTTATAATAAGGTAAGCAAAAGCACCCACGCTTTTATTTTCCGATTCCTAAGATTAATTCAATTTATTATTTTTTACTTTCTAGCATCTTAAAAAAGCGTGTTTTTAAAAAAATCAATTTTTAATTATTTTTTATGTATAATAGTATAATATTAAACTCCCTGCGAGATAGGCAACTGAAATTTCACAAAATAGTTCCGGCGTTGCGTGCATTTAAGGATAATTTCGAATTATTTTAATTAATTAATTACAGAAACTACAAATACATACTATAACAATACGAAAATTTATTGACGACGGCGTTTCGCCTAATTGCTTTAGGCTTTTTCTAGTCTGACACATACACTTTCTTACATGCTTGTACAGAGTATAAATATGCAGGTTTGCAAGTACAGCTATGAAATTTTACCAAAAAAACACATGATTTTTTTTTTTGGGGGGGGGGGGGTAGAAGTGAACTCTTACCAAAAATAACAGCGTGAAAAAAAAAATATATACCACAAAAGCATCAACAATAATCAAACGAGGTTTGTGTTTTGTTCATATGAGATTTAAATCATTTGATGATATTTCACCACGAATTATGAAGATTCCCACAGTCGTTGTAATTTAAATTGTGGGAGAACCAACACATTTTGTAACCTCCTCTTACAACCCTATCTGTGAGATCTTTACCACCTCCCAACCGCTTAACTGAATTTTCATTGATGTTCTGGTTTTGTTCAATAGCATGTGTTGACAATCCGGATTTCTTTTCGCTTCTACAGATATATCCCAAGTGTTCTCTGAATCTCTTTCGTATATGTCTCTTTGTTTGTACAAAGTAAAAAGTAATTATGTTTGCAGCTGCAAGTAATCTTGCAGACGCCGGAATTGAGCAGTGGGTCGCTAAAATACTTTTTATGGCCGCTTAAAATTGAACTTATTTTTCAGCCAGGTTTAATAGATGTTTGGATGTGATACTTCTTCATTATCCCTTCTAATTTTCCCTGTAATCTTCGGAATGTTGGGAAAAGGAACTCTCTTCAGCTTCTCGAGTCGAGTTGTTTGGAGTGTGAACTTCCGGTTACTTAAGTGTTGCTTTCTTTTCTGCTTTGTCAATGACATCTTCAGTAAATCCATTTTTGATTGCTAATATGCTCAGAGTTGTTTTCTCCTTGGCCCAGTCCTAGGAGGTGCTACACAAGCTCAAACCCCTTTTTTACAAAATTATACCATATGTTGAATTTTTGTTGCTGTGTGTGGTTGGATGACGCATGAATATATATTAAACCAGAAGTGGGTTCTCGATAAATTTTGGTTTGGAATATATTGTCCTGACGGGTGATCCAAAGGCCGAGAAAACAGAGACCGTTTATATTTTCTTTTTCTTGGGTGACTTTTATGTTGGGGTGAATGAAGTTTTAAAGATTTGCCAGTGATTCGAACTGATTTTCTTGCTCATAGATTACAAGTAATATAGCGAAATGTTTTTGCGCCTTGTACATTCGGGTTAGAAAGTATTTGTTTCTCATAGCTCGCTAACACTAAATTGGTACGGAAAGGAGAGAGAGGATGGCCTATTGCCAAACCATCTGTTTGCTGATAGAAGTTATCTTCGAATTGAAAGAACGTTTTTTAAAAGCATAATTTAAGTGTTTGAATGATTTCATCTTTAACCAGTGGGCCCACGTTATGGGTAGAAAGCAATTTTGAAACTTCATGTATTGCTACTTCAACCGGAATCGATGGGAATAAGTCAACCACATCAATACTCGCAAGTTTATTTAGGTTGGCATCTTTAATGTTTAAGATTTCTTGTTTCACTTCTAAACTATTTTTTACACAGAAATCAAACCCAGGTTGGATGGAGGAGAGTTGGTTTACTAATCATTTTGATAGATCCGTGGATCTTGGTAATAATACAGTCAACTGGATTATTTTGTCTTATATCTAATGATTGAATATTGTATTGTCATCGGAAGCAAGCAAGTTTACAACATGTCAAGGTAATCGGATAAGGGGAAGTGAGTTAAAAATGAATTACAAGATTTGTACCAGAGATGATTGCAGAGCAAGTTAATATAAAACGGGTAAAAATAAGAGAAACTTAAGCGGGATTTGAACACGGGCTGAACAGTTGAAAGTGTAGAGTCTTACCGAGTGGACTAGACGAGACTTACCAGTTGTAGCAATTTTCATATATATTTTTTTCATCTATATGGTATAATTCAGTTTTAAAATTAAATTATCCATCTTTTTCATGTTAGTTATAAAAAGGACCCATTAGAGCTTATTTTGTGGTTTCAGGGCAGTAGTATAGTCCGGGAATAATCGGACAAAAATACAGGGTGTTTTCA
>JAGDQP010000571.1:109320-154191 GCA_022664845.1 Lepisma saccharinum | reverse complement strand
TGTATCCAGCCTTATGCAAATGGTTCCACACGGTTTTTTGTGCAATGTTTAGCTCTTGGGCAATCGAAACAGTGCTTACATGACGGTCGGACGCGACAATGTCCATGATTTTATCGACATTTTCGACACTTGGCCTTCCAGTGCGTGGTACATCTTTGACGTCAAAATTACCGGCACGGAATCGACGAAACCAAAATTGCGCGTGATTGGCTGTTACAGTATCAGGACCATAAACACTATTCACATTTGCAGCCGCCTGGCTTGCGTTTTCGCCTTTATCGAAGAAAAACTGTAAAATATAGCGTATTTTCTGTTTGCTGTTGTCCATTTTGACGCGCGCTCACACAACACTGAGTCAACTCATCACAACTATCTGAACAGTGTTTGTAGTACGCTATCTCATCGTTTGAACGCCACCTTGTTGAACCCGATCGGACTTATACAACGCGAGATACAGATCACTGAAGCCATCTATTGGCAAAATAATGGATTACTTTTTACTACACCAGATATTAATGTTTTACTGCGAGGAGAGAATTTCTCATCTTTCACTTCGCAAAGTGCGAGGCGAGGTAAGAGCGAAAGGGCGGACGCGCGACTATTTCTCGCGCGTTGTTTCAACTTTCAAGAAATTTCGTTTTTTATATGAAGCTGGCATCGTATCATATTTTCCCCTTTATCGTTTTGTTGTGGGAAGAACTGACTTCAAGTGCGCTATATAGGCCTACTACGAGTAGGTGCTAGTACTACATTGTAGTCACTATATACTAGTAACCATAAGCTCCACAACCCATAAACACAAACGATTGGCCCAACTGCATAATATAGTGGAAATGACTGGGTAATTGTTGAGCCAAATTGGGTAATTGTTGTAATAATGGGCTAAAACTGAGCCAACTTTGAACTAACTGTTGGCAAGGCAGTTGTATTTTACAACAATATACAGTATATATCCATTATGGCCCAACTACATATAAATGTTAGTCATTCAGTTATAACGTCAGCGTTCACTCAACCATTCACCGTGCACATATTTATTTCACGCCGGAAAATACACACTTCTATACAAACAAGTATATCGTGAAGTCATGTTTTGTGTCTGGATCGCGTATGCTAAGAAAAACAATCTAACCTCGGTTTCTAACCTACATCTGTGAAGTGTATAATTAACTTTCCAGTAAATATAAAGAAAAATAGTCTAACCTAACTTTTCTAACCTTTTCCATTGAAGCAGAGCATTTTTCGAAAGCAGAAGGAAAGAAACTTGAAAGTTCCTTCAAAATAAAAATATGTCTCAGGTGGCAGATATTCGATCCAGGGATTCAAACCAGCCCACTGATCTAATTCGCTGTGCACTAAACCACAAAGGTAGTTGTTGCTCTAACAAGTAAGGTTCGCGAAAGCACAGAAACAAATATAGCTACTATGAAGTTAAAATGAAAGAACATTACGAATGTATGCATAAAACACCGACAAAACTTCTCCTTCATATATAGTTCAAGAGTAGTGGCTAGCACATCAGACGACGCTACCAGGCATCATGGCAGTCATATTGAAATTCGCCATCTTGGATTGAGCTCCCAAATTTTAAATAGGAAGAGGGTTAGGTGACGTATGCTTTAAGGCTAGAATTTTACCACCAGCACGCATGCGCAGTTATTTTCCCCATAAAGTAAGTGAGTTTTGAGTTAGTGGCACTGAATGTTATCATATGACCTCTAAAGAATGTGTTGAATATGTTCTCTGTTTTGTACTACACATAATGCAAGGCATTTCTTCCAGACTTCATGTACCGGAATAATGTCAGGCAATACAGAAACGTATGCATCCATATTTCACTGCTGAACATGTCGAAGATCCGTGACTCTCTCTTACCATGGGCAAGAGATGGCTCTCCCAAATAAGTCATTTTATTGTTTCTGTGCGTCCGTCAACTTACATGCAGAAAGAAATCGTATAGATGTAGTGGGCGGGAAAGGAAAGGGCACGAGTAGTACAAGCAGCAAATACAAAAAATCATCTCCCTCAGTGCTAGTACCAAAGTAGAGCCAGTAAATATAGAATCGAAGAACATACAAAATACATGATAATGACATTGGGTAAACGAAGAAAGCAAAACGCTATGTAACAGAAAGATATGTTCTTATTAACGTCATGCAGAGCCTAAAATTCAACGAAATCACAGCTCCACACTGGTAAAAATTTTATATAGTATAGAAAAATTAGTTTAGTCAGCATTTGTTTTGACATATAATCAGTGTTCTGTCCAGTACATCATGTTTACCTGCGACCAAAAAATTATTATTATTATTATTATTATGTAGGAAAATTTTGGCATTCAGAGCAAACAAAATTAAAGGCACATTAGGATACATATTTAATTGTATTTTATTAAACCATAAAATACAGGAAACAAACCTGTAAGAAAAATAGTCACACTCGAAGAAAAAAGTCACTTTTTCTTACATAAGAATTTCACTGTCATATTTCCGTGATCATCACGCTGTCTCAGTCTGTTTTCTGCCGAGGCAAATACACCGTTATACCAGGGCTGTTCCATTCACTTCCTATCAACTTCAAAACGCCTTTCCTTTCTGGCCAGTCATTTCATAACAGCAGGAGTTGGGCTAGAATATTTCCTGGTATATATTTCCCAGGATAATATTTCCTGGGTTATGATTGGTTGTTAAGAGTCTACGGTGCTTCGGCTAAATTTTTGGCAGTTATTGATGTATGTTATATCTGGTAGTACATATTTCTATAACTAATTCAAAGGATCGTGTAATTTTTATCTACGAAACAACACATTTCATTATATCGGAAAAGTGTAATGTCCTATTGAAACAACAGATAAACGTGCAGTTAGTTGCATATTTTAAAACTATATGAATGCAACCGAAAACGTTTGAAAACTAAATATAGTTAAAATGTTCCTTCACCTCAAAATTGGCAATGGTTTTCCCTGCCATCTAGGAGACACCTATACGTATTAACTCTGGCTTAATATAATATACTGGCAGTTATATGGAATTGAGTAACCCATTGCATAATGAATGTATTGAATCAGTAAGACTTAGTTTGACACACTAAACGCGTTTAAATGCATAATCCGAGAAAAGTAAGGTACTCACATTAATACCACTCCACACTTTAAGAATTATAGTTCCACACTCCTTTAATACAGTTCCACAAAGTGTGGAGTACTCCACTCAATTTTAGGCCCTGACGTCATGACAACTCTCTCTTGGAACATTCGAAATGAATAAATTCGAAACAGAAGTTTGGAAAACAAAGCCAACGTCATACAAAATGCATGAATAGTTAACGTATGGTAATAGAACACTTCTACAAGCAGGTGAATAGAACGAAAGTGTAGTTCGCATATAGCACACTTAAGTACTGCATCATTTGTACGCTCAAGTTCGGAACATTCTATTGAAACAAAGTCAAAACATAATTGAATGATATATAAATGTTGGTGGTTTTGGGAACAAATTTTCTGCCATATAAAATGAATGTGTAATCATGTTTTTAAAGCGATCTGCTCGAAACTGATTGAAAATGAAAGATTGTATTTTCAGCACATTCTTTCTATTTGAAATTCTGAAGTCAATAATTTCAAGGACAATGATATCATTAATATATCGGACGAACGCCTTGTATTGTCGAAAGAATAGAAAATCGAATGGTTGAATTAAACCTGTTATCTTTGGTGGCAAAGTCTTAAGTTGTACCTTCTTATTCGGGAAATATTCTTCTATTAGTTGGTTGATTGGTACATCAGTCCACGTATATTGCAACAAAGAAACGTTTTCGAGACAGAATGGGAGGAAATCCTTCGCGTAGAATAATTCAACTTTTTCAGATTTCGTCCAAGTAATTGTCAAATTGTCCGATTTGAACATATTTTGCTGCATCACTTCACTCATACTTGCGTCTTTCAGACATGCTATTATTTTTGGGAACACGCCACAATCAGCAGAAACAATCACTTGAATTGTGAAGAAGTGCATCGTGGCAATGGCGGATTGTGCGGCTGCTTGAACTTTATGAACACCCTTAAAATCAAGTGTTCGGCCGGAATGTAGTTCTGATTAGATCCCACTCTGATCAGTGTTCAGGAGTTGAATACTGGGATCGTTTCGAGTGAGTTCAGTGACTGCATGGCCAAAAGAAATTGTGTCGTTCTCAACACATTCTTGATTGTCAGTCAGAGTTCTTCTTGCCACGTTTGTGATTTTCCTTGAAGTGATTCGATATTTCTGCTTGAAAGCGTGCAGCAACGTTGTTTTAGCTTTGAAGATTGGAACTTTGAGCTTCTTTGCCACTTTCAATGCCCAAATCCTGATAGTTCTACAATGAACAACAAATTCTTTTGCTACAGCTTCTTTGAAACTTGCAGTTACAAACTGAGAGACTTTCTGTAACTTTTAGCATCGATTGCCTCCCATTTGTGCAACATACTTTCGTTCAAAGTTATGGTACTTAATCTGTTTCTCATTTTCTGGATAGTATGATGCGACTTGGTTGTCACATCCTGCCAATAATTCACCACTTCTTCCATTTTGTCCAATGAGATTGTATGTTGTTGCAGTGGATCACCACTCACCGTCAATAATTGTACACTGACACTGTCAACTTCGATGTATTGCTCTACCTTACTAGTTACTTCGTCATACATATTATATATACCAAGGTTATCGTCACACTCAAAACTGATGTAAGAAGTAATCTCACAACCATTCGAGCATAGTTGATGGAACAACTTGATGGACCACTGGACCACAAGCTGGTCCGCTATCTCTTTTTCCCTTGCGGTCACTTTACTGTTTCTCATGTCGTCTAAATTGATGTCAGACTTCAAGAGTCGGTAAACGTTATGTCGATTAATTTTAGTAATTTCAACAGAACGTACTCTCCTTCTGGTTACCGTTGGAATTTTCTCCGTTCATGCTTACCACAGGTCTGACGAGTTTTACTTAAGGTCTTTTGTGCCAGCCATATAGCGTTGTATAGGTAGCAAATCCTCCACCAGGTTTCCCCGTGGCACTGATGTGTGAGATGTGTGGCTCTATCAATTGGTAGAGGATATCATTGTGCTTACCACCACTACTACCCTTCAAATTACAAACGAATAATTTCCTCCAAACACAACCTGTTACTTTTCATCAGTGCCGAGGAGATTGTTTTACAATATGACATCACCATTCATTTTACGTGGTAGGTTTTCTTTTCAAATTCGCTAAAGTGCGTGAATCCTGCTCAATTATGTAGTGCATCTGCTCCAGTTTCAAGCATAATCAATTTCATTACCATCTTTAGGCATCTTTAAAGACAGAACATACAGTTTTTGGTAGGTTCCAAATCAACGCGTTCAATTGCCCTCACTGGTTTAGAACCCGTAAAGGCGCAGCTCGAATGAGAATTCCACTATTCCAAGCCGGAACCCCGCAATTGACTTTGCTTTCCAAACTTCTGTTTCGAATTTAATCATTTCGAATGTTCCAAGAGAGAGTTGTCATGACGTTAATAAGAACATGTCTTTCTGTTACATAGCGTTTTGCTTTCTTCTTTTACCCAATGTCCTTATCATGTTGTATTTTGTATGTTCTTCGATTCGATATTTACTGGCTCTACTTTGGTACTAGCACTGAGGGAGATGATTTTTTAAATTTTCTGCTTGTACTACTCGTGCCCTTTCCTTTCCCGCCCACTACATCTATAAGATTTCTTTCTGCATGTAAGTTGACGGACGCACAGAAACAATAAAATGACTTATTTGGGAGAGCCATCTCTTGCCCATGGTAAGAGAGAGTCACGGATCTCCGAAATGCTCAGCAGTGAATTATGGATGCATGCGTGTCTGTATTGCCTGACATATTATTCCGGTACATGAAGTCTGGAAGAAATGCCTTGCATTATGTGTAGTACAAAACAGAGAACATATTCAACACATTCTTTAGAGGCCATATGGTAACGTTCAGTGCCACTAACTCAAAACTCACTTACTTTATGGGAAAAATAACTGCACATGCGTCTTGGTGGGAAAATTCTAGCCTTAAAACATATGTCACCTAACCCCCTTCCTATTTAAAATTTGGGAGCTCAATCCAAGATGGCGAATTTCAATATGGCTGCCATGATGCCTGGTAGCATCGTCTGATGTGGTCCCATCTCCTTTACCTCTATCCCAAGTTTCATCATCCTCCATCAACCCGTTTTCAAAGTAGAAGGGTGGTTCTGGACTGTGCCTCACCTGGATTATTCGACATTTTTTCGATTTTCAAGAGCCACTACTCTTGAACTATATATGAAGGAGAAGTTTTGTCGGTGTTTTATGCATACATTTGTAATAGTCATTGATTTGAACTACATTGTATTTATATTTGTTTCTGCGCGTTCGCGAACTTTACTTGTATGATATACGAGTGATATCAACATGCACGGCAGTGCATGCAGCCAAGTTATCCATGTCACAAAACGTCAGCACTGCCAGAAGCATGGTATACAGGAACAAGAGTTTTAGGCAAAATCGGCGATTTCGAGATATCGTTAAAAAAAAGATATTAAAGAAAGGAATATGGGTTTTCATAGTTAAGGAGATATGGCAAATATGTGCAAGTGAGCAAAATTCATATTTGTAGCTTGAAGAATATTCGAGCTGTGGACTCCTGAAATTGCGTATTTTATGCTAACTGACTCACTCACTCACTGACTCACTTATCATATTGTTTAGGATGTTTGAAATAAACATGAAATGTGGCATGAAGGTCAAGGATGATAAATAGGTAAAGGAAATATTCCGATAGTTTGAAAAAGCCTCCATTTTTTATTCAAAATGACCGCCAACTGTAAAATTTGAAAGAATATACAGCCTAAACAGTTGAAACTACGAAACTTAAATTTGGTATGAAGGTACATCACCGCTAGCCGATTAAGAAAATATTTCAAATTATTGAAAAAGTTGCCATCTTGCATCCAAAATAAGCGCCAAAACAAAATTTCTGTTGAATACACAGCCTATACGGCTGGACCTAGAATAACGACATTTGGTGTGACAATACATCATTATTAGTCGGCTGGGAAAGTATTACAAAATGTCTCCAATAACAACATATTGGATCCAAAATGGCCGCCAAATTGAAATTTCCATAGAATACACAGCCTAAACGGCTGGAGCTAGAAAAACGAAACACAGTATGAAGGTACATTATCATTAGTAGGTTACGAAAATATTACAAAGTGCCTCCAAAGACGCAATCTTGGAACCAAAATGGCGGACCATATAATACATTTTTCACATCGTTTGACCTAGAGATACGAAATTTGGCATAATTGTGTATTATCAAGAGTATTTTAGGAAAATATTACAATATTTTGAAAAAGTCAACATCTTGGATTCAAAATGGCAGACTAATAACCATTTTCCGCGCCGTTCGAGATAGAGAAATGAAATATGATATGAAGTTGTACCACCACGATTAGGTCAGAACAATATAATATAAGAAATGGTTAAACGTTTCGCCATCTATAATCCAAAATGGCAGCCCAAAACCCATTTCCCAAACAACTGAAGCTAGAGAAACGAAATTTGGTATGAAGATGCACCATCATGAGTAGGTTACAATAAATGGGGCAAACCACCGGAGGTATGGTGAAGTTCGGCACCATGGGCGCGCAGTCCTCCGGAGAGACTAGTTGCGATAAAAGGAACGCAGTCCCCCAAACCCCAACAGTTTTGCGTTCAGCCCGCCACGGGATAAGCAGGCAGCGCCTTCAGCAAAGCAAGTTATATGTTATACACTTACATGATCTTCAAGCCGTAAGACTGGTGACGGCTCTAAAACCCACCACCACCAACTTAAAGCTCGAAGTCGAACATTATGAACCTTTCCACTCAAGTTCCAGTGTTCCTCTTACATGCTGTCGCCAAGGAACGGACTGGAGTATTGGCAGTGAAAGTGTTAAGACGTGTGTACTTTTCGCTCCGCTAAATCAGCAATTTCGGAGGAAGAAACGTAGAGGACAAAACACTGAATACACAAACTTGTTCCTTATAAACTCTAATAGATTTTCAGAAAGTGCGAACTATGTACGATTTTCTCTACGGAAGTTATTAAGGTTCCAAAATTTGCATGTTAAGTATATGGGACAAAATTGACGGCGAACACGTTGGCATCGGAAGAAGCCACATCAACAAGGGCTTCTGAATGAGTCTTTTCGGTGACATTGACTCTCCTTAGCTGTTGCTAGGCAAGTAATTTTACTAAGTCCGAGCCACTAGGACCAACATGTTTCCAGATCTTTAGTGTATACAGCAGCATGGAGGGCTAAAGCCTATATCTCTGGTGCCGCTTGGGATGAGGGTTTGATGTTTTGGAAGGTCGGTGACCTCACCCATAGGGGTCACTGCCCCCCACCCGACATGTTTTTGTCCAGAATTCGATGGGGAACATTTTAGGTGGGGCCCCCTGTTCTCACTGAACCCTCCCTTTTTTATTTTTTTCATCGTCCTCTTGGAGTGTCTGCCCTCTGACTTGCGGTACCGGGGATCACGCTGTTGATCGTTATTTCGTTTTCGTTGTCGTTTTTTCTCGTGTGTTTATAAACTGTATAATGTAAACTGTGACTTTGTGAGTTATAAATTTAAAAAAAAATGTCTAAAAAAAAGTACATTCGATCACGCAGAAGTCACAAGAATTGGACTCGCTAAACTTGAATCCGAATGGAAGGGTTCTGTTGATGAGTCAAATATAAAAATTTCAAACAACCCATTCTTCTTAAAATTAAAGGAGAAATTTAAAAATAAGGAAGTGAATCCGGGAAAAGTAAGATCGGCTAAAGAAGACCGTGAACTTAAGCAAAAAAATGTGGACGAAGTGTGGGCAGAGTGGGAGAAAGTAAATGGAACACCAAGGACCCTACAACTACGCATCAGGAAGGGGGCCGTTGATCAAGGGGAGTTAACATCAACAACTACATCCAGTGCAGACGACGAGACAACAAAGAAAAGAATAAGAACTCAAGAAGAGAAGGATTCAAACAAGAGGCAGAAACAAGAAAAAGAAGTAGAGGAAATGAAGCTAAAGCTGGCACACATGGAGGGAAGAGTTGTGGAATTGCAGCGGAATCAGGAAAAGCTAGAAAAAGAAAATGTGCGTCTCAGAGAATGTGAACTCAAATTAGCACGCTCGGAGGCGAAGATAGAGGAAAGAGAAAATGAGATTGACAAGTTAGAAAGAAAAATAAGAGAACTAGATGATGCGGCAATTACTTGCAACCTAAGGATAAAAGAACTAGAAGTAATAGGCAAACAACTAGAAATGAGGAAACTAGATACGGAGGAGAAGATGGCCAAACAAGAAGAGGAAATAAGGAATCTCTGTAAAGAGAATGGAAGTCTACGAACGAAACAAGAAACAGCAGCTGTAGCACAACCAGTGAGTTTCGCCGACATGTTGAAGAGGGACATCAAAATATCAGAAAATACTAAAATAATTGAATCAAACAAAAGAAATAAAAAAACGACCATACCAATTAAACCAAAGGAAGGAGAAACAGTAAGAGACAGCAGGTTAAGACTAACGAGATGGTCAAGAGAGAGGATACAATTAATTTTCAAATTATTAAAGCAAAAACAGCATTAATCCTGCAGATGGCCTCTACTAAAGATGAGGAGAGACTCAGAAGCCTCCCGGGAGTGAAACAAGGACTAGCATTGACGGATAGGAGTAGCAAAAGAAATCCATTAATGATCCTATACGAAGTCCCTTCGGAATTAAAAGATAAAGAAGCCGTTGAAGAGCTCATCGAAAGAAATCTGGCAGACATTACGGAACAACAAAAACAGCTAATCAAACCCAGGTTTAAAACAGGACCCAGAAACCAAGAGAGGTACCATTTGGTGTTTGAGGTGCCTAGACAGGTGATGGAAACCATATTAAGAAACCCGAGAGTGTACTTTGGCTTTGAGGCCACGAACGTTAAGGACTTTTTGACGGTGACAACGTGCATGAATTGTTTTGACTATGGACATATAGCAGCGAATTGTAGAAATTACCAGAATGCGGTTTCTGCGGGGAAAAGGGTCACAAAAACAAGAGTGTAAAAAACAAGGATAAAAAAGTCTGTGTACCATGCCACTCGAGAAAAAAAACTGTGTGGGACCAAGAGTCAGCAAGAGTGCCCACAGTATAAGTTAAGCTTACAACGAACAATCGACAAGTTTGATTATGGCTTATAACTCTAGAATGATTGAACTTGGAACACCGAAAAGTAAAAAAAAGAACCTCCCATGCAGACGAAAAAGAAGTGTAAATAGACTTATTGAATTTAACAACAAAAAGAAAATAGAAAACATAAATAATTGGATCAACACTAGAAACAAATTAACAACATCTAAATTTCTCGAAATTAAAAAGAGTTATATTAATATTAACCAACAACAAACAATATTACATTTTATCAACCCTTATTTGGCAACGTTTCCGAGGGGATTTGCACAAACAGTGACACTTTCCCACGACAATTTCAATTTGGAAGAAATGGAAATATACAATATTATGGTACGTGAAGAAAATATTTATCTATCTGAAAATCGGTATGGTTGCAGGTTCATGCACGTGAAGTCAACTAGGGAGGCCTTGGAAGACCTCGACGTATTGTTGGAAGTGTTCAGGCCTTGAAAGGTAACAAAAGAACAAAAATCAAAACCCCGGCTATAGGAATAGGACTATGGAAGAAGTCCCCATGCGACGTCTTAGAAGCGATGTTAAATTGGAAAAATAAAATTGAAGCAATTGGACTAGAAATGATTATTCAAGACGAATTTCTTTTCAAGACAATAGAGCAAGATTTGGAAAAACTAACAAAAGAAGAACAGGTACAAATAGAAACAATGATAGACGTAGCAGAATGCATTGAGACGACGGAAAGTATATTGGATTAGGAGGAGCTGAGGTATGCGGAGAGGCCTTTGGAGGGGGAAATCAGACTGACAGAGCAGCGAAGAAAATAAAAGGATGGAGATCCTGGATCCCCAGACTCTACCGGAAAGAATCAATCAAAACTGACACAACCAGGGATATAACCTACGAAGATAATCCGCAACTGGACAAAGAAGAGTAAGACCAAGACCCGGAACCGAAGGGAGAGCTGGCAGGGAACGAACAACAAAAAGTGGAATTTAACCCTAACAAGTTCTACGAGAACTTAGAAACTAGCTGTAACCTGTCAAGACTGGAGGAGCCTTCTCTCCTAACTGCGGCATTGCGAATCGTCGTTAGGAACATGCACAATAATGGAAAAAGTATGACCTTCCCAACGATCGGGGAAGTGGACAGGATAAATCTACGAGCAAGTGTAATCACGACTTATCCACAGGACTTACTAAAACTAATTCACAAAGTCTTTGAAAGACGAGAGGAGTCGCTGAAGCTGAACAGCATCTACAGGCAGTTTGTGATGGCTTATGGAAGGACTGTAAAAGAAGATGTAACAACTAGCCAACACAGCGCCATCAGCTTCGTGGCGGACTTAACAACGAATGAAAATGATAAAACAGAGACTGATGATCAGAAAATTAGATACAACATTAAAAAGCTCAATAAGGAAAATTTGATAAAAAACCTGAAATTACCAGAAATAAATGCTAACTGTGATTTAAATAACACTACAACTATATTAGAAGAGACCGTTACGGAAGCAATCACAAAATCAGCACCAAAATTGAACAGAAATAAAAAAAAGAAAAGTATTTTGAACAAAAATTTGGAGAAACTGAAACGAATACTAAAGGCAAGTAGGAAAAGCTTTAAGGCAGCTGGTAGTCAGGAGTTAAGAGAAGCGCGATTGAACAAGTATAGACTGGCCAAACAAAATTTTGAAAAAGAGCTATTCAAAACAAAAAAACTTGGGAAAAGTTCGTTAATGAAAATTTTGCCAACAACTTATGGGGAATCACATACAAAATAGTAATGCACAAAATAAAAACCAGGGGCCCATTAAACAGCCTGATCACAGACGAGGGAGGTTACACCACGAGTTGGAGGGAGACCGTAGAACTATTATTCAAAAAAATATTTCCGAACGACAATAACAATGAAGATAATGAAGAAAATACAAGAATAAGATTTGAAATGAACATACCCTCAAATAGCGAAGAAGATGATAGTGAAATTTAAACAACAAATGATGAAGTCAAGGTAGCAATTAGGAGCTTAAAGTCTGGGAGGGCCCCAGGTGCTGATGGAGTTGTAAACGAAATCTTTAAAACAAATACCGACATTTGGACACCATATCTTGCTAGACTCTTCAACGAATTAAACAAAATAAATTTCCAGACACGTGGAAAAAAGCAAACTTAATAATTTTGCTACAGAGAGAAGATCCTATAAATCAAAGCCAAAATCCTATAGACCAATATGCTTACTGAACGTAATAAGTAAACTATTTGAAAAAATCAAAGCAAATATAATATCTAAAAAGAGAGCAGACATTCAAAATCGTAATCTACAGTATGTTTTAGAAAAGGAATGTCCACAGAGGATGCAATAAATGAATTGGTCAAGACAATTAAACAATTAGGCAATGATGATTGTTAATATACAGTAAGCATATTTTTCTATATTATGGGAGCCATTGACAACTTGTGGTGGACCTCCCTACTGAGAGAGTTTAAAAATATAAACTTACATCCTTCTATATGGAAACTAATTATAAAGTACTTTAAAAACAGAATTATTAAAGTCGACAAGGCGTCGTGACCAAGGAACCAACCAGAGGCTGCCCACAGGGATCTGTCTTGGGACCTATATTTTAGGATCTGGTCTTTCAGCCATGTCTGGAAAAACTAAACAACATGGAACAGGTGGAGCGTGTGGTGGCTTACGCGGATGACCTAGCGGTGGTTCTGAAAGCCAACAGCAGAAGAGAAATTGAAGATAAAGCCAACCAAATAATAAGAGAGATAACGTCGTGGTGCAAAAACAATAAACTAACAATTTCGGCAGAGAAAACTAAGTACGTAATCTTTAAAGGAAAATTAAATTATAACAGAGGTGCAATAATCAAAATTAATAATAGTACCATTAAAAGAGAAAAATAACTAAGATACTTGGATGTCATCCTAGACGAGAAACTAAATTTCATAGTGTACATTCAACAAGTGAAAAACAAGGCGACCAAACTCACACATAAAATTATCAATCTGGCAACTCAAGAATATAGGATACCCCTAAAAGTGTTAAAAATTTACCACGACGTCATAATTAGATATGTTGTTGGTTACGCAACAAGCGTATGGAGCCACCGCATGGACAATATCTGACAAGCACATGAAATTAATAGAGCTCAAAGACAAATAATGTTCCGACTTACGGGAGTATACCGTACCACGCCGGTGGAGGCTCTCCAAGTAGCAACAACGATTATGTCGCTACACCTCCAGGTGAAGAAGTTTGGGGCTGCGCACTGGTTGAAGAAAGGAAACGGAGAAAAAGCACTGAAATCCTCCACAACGAAGCCAACAACAAAGAAGAGATAGCAACGATCCTAACCAGTGCGTGGCAAACCTTCTGGAATGAATCAACCAAGGCGAGAAGATTGTACGCATTATTACCGGACGTGGCTGAGAGGCTGGAAATGAGTATCGAGATAGACAGTGGACTTATGCACTTCTTAACTGGTCACGGCCCCTATAGACAAAAGCTAAGAGAACTCAATTTGGTAGAAGATAACCTGTGTCATGCCTGCGGGGACGTTGCGACGCCGGACCTCGTAGTGCTCAGATGTCGAGAGACAAAGGACTTGATAACAGAACAGAGAACCCTCCTGGGGGATAGACCAATCGCTGAGGTTCTGAGAAATCCAGAACTGGCGGTGATCCTCCAGGAAGCAGCACCGAATAAAGTCTCGAAATATCACAAAGAAAAGTTTTGGAGGGTAGACGGCGTCCCGCGGCATGAAGTAGGGAGTGAGAAATTATAGAAAAAGTGCTTCGAACCGCGAACGTGGACGCGACTACCGCGACTTCCGTGAGCGGGTATACGAGGTGCTATACGAGTGATAAAAAAATGGACTAGAATTTATTATCCATGAACTGGACTATAAAAGGATATATGACGTTGCCGGAACTCCAGCAGCAGAAGTGCCTCACGATGCAGGCCTAGTGAGAGACACTCATGTGTGGAAGCGATATGTGTGTATGGTGGCGTGATAAGTGTAAATGTGTACAAAGTTTCATATCAATAGCAACATCAAATAAGGGTTGAGGCGCGGAATCCGTGAACAAAACCATATAAATGAATACATAACCGCGAGTGAATGTGTGTGTGAAAGTGAAAATGTTAAAAGCGTACGATAGGGGCTGAAGAGGAAAAAGAATTGGATCATTACACAAACTTTGACCCCTCCCCTCAGAATTCTCTCCAATCCTCGGACCCTCCCCAATCAAAGTATGGATGAGAAGAATGAAAGAAGAAAGAAGAAGATGACTCCTGCAACGAGGGGAAAGACTACTAAGAAGGAAGATGTACGACCAACAGACAGCATCAATAACTAATATCTTATCTCGTTGCAGGACGCAGAAAAGAAGAAGATGCCAGCCTTCAAGTCGTGTGTTGTTATGTGTTGTCCTGTATCGTCTTGTCGAATGTGTGTTATATGTTTAAATGTATGTATGTTCTTTATGTTAATAAAATTAGTACATAGCAGATAGGGAATTCCCCCAAGGAAGTTCCAAAATATCTGGAACAAAGGCCAGGAGAACATTCTGGGTGCCTGGCCAAAAGTCCGTCCCGCAACCCCAGAGGTCTCTGACAGATGGAACACAGGGGCTTCTTGGAGTGCCGGAATTCCGGCAATCCAAGAATCTCTAGGGACATGCCTGCCCCAAGGCAAGGAGCTCAAAAATGAGCGTGATGTACGACCTTGAAAGTACACAACTTAGCTTGTGTAAAGGATACGAAGAGGCAGGGGTGGTATGCGGGTTCCAGTAAATAAAAAAAAATAGCCCTAGGAACCTGCCTCATCCGTCCTCCATTTTACCACTTTTAAGGGCTGAAGAACTTGGCTGAACTTTTTGCACCTCTATTGTTTTGCTCAGATTTATAGCTTCAACAGTACGTTATGTAACGAACAATACATAATACAGTTATGTATTTTCAGACGTGAAATATTATTCGTGCCGCGCAACAGTCATTTCTTACCTCCTTGATTATTTCATGTCCTACGACCTGAAAAAGGGATACTCAGTGTACATGTTAGTGTTTATTATATATTTTCAGGTAAGGTAGCATTTGTTTACAGTGGTATTTAATGCCTTTATATCTATATATGTTGTATGTGAAATTATTGTGATAAATCGGGTGTTCGTTTTTGTGAAGCAGCTGCTCATGTAACGAAAGAATGAGGCCATGAAACTACTTTCAGAACTACCAACTGCTTGTTTAGTGGCCAGTGAGAGTGTCTCACCCCTCCCAGTGTGTTTCTGATTGCGATTCTTCTAATGAAGGCAGATAGATTTATGTTCTTTTAAACTTCTAGATCAAAACACAAAGGCAAATGGTACATATTGTTAAAAATTATTGCACGACAAGTGGAAATAAATTGTTTTAATTTATTTCCTTTAAGCATCTATGGATAAGGACAGAAGACTGTAGAGGAAATGTGCCGGTAGAAGTCGGCCATGGCTTAAGCTGAGGGTACCATCACGGCATTTGGCCGGCGTATTAAAAAACGGAAAATTTAAGTTGATGTTATAGCATTAACGTCTAACCCAGGACATCACGATTCGTTAAGATTGGTTGGTAAAGTGGGAAAAATAGCATTTGGCCCTACTTGCCTTTAGTCATTGTTTTCCATTAAAAAAATATTGGTTTACTGGAAAAGAGGAGGAAAATATTTGAAAATTGTTTGTAAATGCGGAAAATACCAGAAAATAAATAAACGAAAAGAACACCTGTGGGCTGCGGAAATATAATTATTGTGTTCTAATGAACTAGAGAAGTTGTTACTGTATTAAAATCACTTTTAAAAGTTCATGATGACCAATATTCTCTATTCTTTTTTGCCCCTTCCTTTACTTATCTTCCTAGCAGTACATTAATCAATATAAAGAAGCGCCCATAATTTGATTATTTTAAACTAAACAGCAGGAAGTTACATATTTATGTAAAGCCTATTAGCAGTCAACATCGCGGCACAGCACTGCTCTGCGTAGCAAGCTGCCCAAATATCCAATATGTGAAAGAAGATTCGATTCGTAACAATAGTTGCTAAGTATATTTTATTGCTTTTACTTTTTCCATTGTTCTTATCATTGATGAACGCTTTATCGGAAAGGGCGTAAGCCATAGTGCTGTTACCGCCCATACAATTCATTTTCTCTTGATGAACGCTTTATACCATACGCCATTTTATTTAAAACAAGTTATTCATAAGACCTTCAGTACATTTTAGAAATAGATTCACAAGGGAATCATATGGAGCGATATGACTATGAGACTCTTGCGAGAATTTCTTGCTAAAGCGAGAATCTATTGCCTTCACACACCTATGAGGCGGGAATGGAGCTCTTTCTTCCAGCTGCGAGAGCAAAAATGACCCATTTCTCGCCTCGTCTCTCGTGAAACACCATATAATACCATTACCTGATAAACTTCATTTTTTTTAATTGATATAATTTCTTAAACGTGTCATTAATATAAAATACCTTAAAGTTCCTTAGATGCTTGCAAATTATTGACAAGTTGACGTAATTCTTAGATTCTTGAGTTTTATGAAATATCCTAAAGTATGTTCGTGTCTAAGTAATTAATATAAGATCTTCCTTATTACAAATAAATCACCATACCTTTACATACATTTCACACCTACGGAAAGAGTTTCATAAATTATTTAAGTAGTCTATATACCAGGTGTGTAAATATGAAACCGGAATTTGTGCATAGACGGCGTTAGCTGTCACTGTGGTTACCGTAAAACTGCCTTCTTTGAAGCCACTTGCTTGTTTTGACTGCTGATAACGATTTGAAACTCACAACCAGACAACCTTCATGTCATAGTGTAGTGGTTAATAGCGTTGATAGTGGCGCAATTTGTACCTACAAACTACGATTAGCGGACAGTTTTTTTTTTTTTTTACCATTTGAAGAAACTGCTGTAGAATCGCATCACATGCTTGTCGAAGCTTGCGGTGATCATGCTCTTGGTAAGTCACAGTCCTATGAGTGGTTTTAATAAAAATTTAAAAGTGGCGATTTTGACGTAAGAAACGAAGAACGTGTAAGACCACCAAAAAAGTTTGCAGACAGCGAATTGCAAGCTTTGTTAGATGAGGATGACGCTCAAACGCAACAACAACTCGCGGTTCTATTAAATGTCACACGAGAATCAGTTTCCATACGTTTAAAAGCCATGGGCAAGATTCAGAAGGTGGGAAAATGGGTTCCACATGCATTGACTGAACGACAGCAGGAAAACCGAAAAACTACTTGCGAAATTCTGGTCGCCAGGTACAAAAGTAAACAATTTCTCCATCGAATTGTGACTGGTGACCAAAGGTGAATCTATTTCGAGAATCCTAAGCGTTAAAGATCATGGGTAACTCCAGGAGAACCGGCGGCATCGACTGCAAAACCAAATCGTTAGAGAAGGAAGATAATGCTTTGTGTTTGGTGGGATCAGAAGGGAGTGATCTACTATGAACTGCTGAAACCTGGCGAAACCGTTAATACCCAACGTTACCTACAACAAATGGTTAATTTGCTTCAAGCTTTGCGTCAAAAACGACCAGAATATTACCAAAAGACATCATAAGATGATTATGCTTCAAGATAATGCACCCTCCCACACAGCAAAACCGGTCAAGGAAACGAACGCAACGTTTGGCTGGGAAATCCTTCCGCATGCGTATTACTCACCAGACTTGGCGAATTCCGATTTTCACTTATTTGCATCCATGGGACACGCACTTGCTGACCGGCGCTTCACATCAGACGAAAATGGCATGATGACTGGTTTGCAGCGCAAGAGGCACAGGTTTTTAGGTCTGGCATCCACACATTGCTGGAACGATGGCAGAAATGTATCGCTAGCGATGGCCAATACTTCGAATAATTTAATTCTTAGCATTGTCATCCAATCACTGTGTCTTTTCTGTACATAAATTTCGGTTTCATATTTACGCACCTGGTATATAAATTTCCTATATTTCTGTTCTATACTTACCTGCAGATAAGATATTAATAGTAGTACCGTACCTTGAAAACACTTTGTGAGGAATTGCGCTACTTTCCCCGTACCTGACTGATAGCAAGGGGTCGATTTTCCAGAGCTGTATGATACGATGTGTCGTCGCCTTTGTTCACAATGTATAAAAAGCTACGAACATTTTTTCATACCCTTCGTGAAAGTCTACGAAAATATTTCGTATCACATATTTATAAAAGACGACGAACACATTTTCCAACCCTTATTTAACAGGGGAAATTTTATAAAAGGAAACGGCATTTTTTGCAACCCTTTTTTAATATAGCAGAGTTTACGCCCTCCAACACTATGAAAGGCTACGGCACCTTATTTATCCCCTATTTAACACAGCAGAGATTACATAAAAGGCTTCGAAGCTCGTTTTCAACCCTTACAGAGGCTATGGTCCAGCCTCTGTTTAACATAGCAGCAATATATGCTAGTTACGCTATTTAACCCCATATTAACCCTTTCCAGATCTATTTCACGTAGCAGATACCTACGAACCACCATAGCTGAGATTGGACCAGTACACCTTTCCTTTCGTTCCCTATTTAACAGAGCAGAGGTTACATAGGCAACGGGTTTATAAGCACAACACAGACGCTACTGTCCATCCCCTATTTACAAAAGACTACGGCACCATTTCCCAACCGCTAACAGAAATTTGAAGTTAGTTTCTATACCACACTCTATAAGCTAGCCAAAGGTCGAATATATCTATTAAATGGGTAGACGTATTGAAATTCTCTTTTCACAATTTTTATGTGGGCATTTAGTACTATTTGTGAATATAATGGTCACTTCGAGGTCAAAGATGAAATATCAACAATGTATACAAAGTAAACGGCTAGACAAATTGAAATTTTGTATTCAAATTCAGTATGTGGGCATTAAGTGCTATTTGTGAAAATAATGGTGAATTTGAGGTCAAAGGTCAAATATTTAACAGTATATATCTCGTAAACGGCTAGACATATTGAAATTCTGTATTCACATTTGGTATGTGGGCATTATGTATTGTTTGTGAAAATATTGGTGACCTTGAGGTCAAAGGTCAAGTATTTAACAGTGTATATCTCGTAAACGGCTAGACATTCTGAAATTCTGTTTTCACATTTGGTATGTGGGTATTAAGGACTATTTGTGTACATATTTTCACCTCGAGGTCAAAGGTTAAATATTTAACAGTGTATATCTCGTAAACGGCTAGACATATAGAAATTCTGTTTTCACATTTGGTATGTCGGCAATTAAGTACTATTTGTGAAAATATTGGTCACCTCGAGGTCAATGGTCAAGTATTAAACAGCGTATATCTCGTAAACTGCTAGACATATTGAAATTCTATTTTCACATTTGGTATGTCGGCAATTAAGTACTATTTGTGAAAAAATGGTGACCTCGAGGTAAAAGATCAAATTTGAAGTTAGTTTGCCAACTTAGCCCCCATGGTCGTAGAATTATAAAACTTATAACGAAATTTATTTTAGTCACGAAAATGTTAAATATGACAATAACATGTTTCTAGCTGTTGCTGTTGACGAAATATAATGGTTCGATATTTTGAATTCTGCTCTTTTGGTGCCAGAACTATAAAAACCTCATATTATGTTATGTTGTTCACGGATGCAGAATGAGAAAACAACCTTTTCTACTTATTGTTGTTTGCTAAATATGGCTTTCCAATTTTGTCAAATTTTGACATTTTAAACGCAAAAATAAGAAACTCGCGAATTATATGTTATTTTTGTCGGTGAGGCTGAATGTATATTTGCTTCTCTTTCCAAAATATAGCGGTTTGAATTTTCTTGAATTTTAATATTTTAGGCATAAAATTGAGAAACTTGCAGCTAATATGCTATTCGAAGTTGGAGATGCCGAATGTGAAATTTCCTTCTTTCTATCTATTGTCGTTTCCAAGATATGGTGGTTCGAATTTGTCGAACTTTAGAAGCTGAATTGAGAAACTTGCAAATTATATTATTTGAATTGGTAGTACAGAATGTGAAGTTTGCTTCTATGAATTACCGTTTCCGAAAATATGGCGCCTCATTTGGTCCCAGAATTGAGAAACTCACAGTATTCGAGATTGGTGATGCAGAATATGAAACTTGTTTCCAAGAACTATGAAACTGCAAAATGCGTGTTTATTTAGGCCTAATATAAAGTTTGAAAGAATAAATTGTATTTGCTAATGCATGTCGTCTGTGCATTGCATTCGCTAATTATTAGAGGAATGGAATTTGTATTCACTCAAGTTCTACAGTATGAGAAATTTAAAACCGAGATTGTAGTTGCTGCTGTATGTCATCGCTAAAGAATATAGATTGAAATGGCCCATTAAGATGTTATTACAGTATGGAAAATTTAAAACCGAGATTGCATTTTGCAGCTGTATGTCGTAAGTAATGAATAAACACAATTAAAGAATGAGATGTACACAAAGCGCAATTCTACTGTATACGAACCAAGATTACACGTGGCTTTCACTGGAATTGAAAGCATCTATTATTTTGTAGCTGTCACAGGGGCTGCAGGAAAGCGTGGTAATTGTAATAATTACTATATTCACATGCAAGACAGGTTTTTTATAGATTAGCCTCTCAGCGCTATACAGTCCAATGGGAAATTCCATGCTATCTCCTGAAATTGCATATTTTTCTTTTATTTGCTGTTAGTGTACGAGTCGGTCGAATATTGCTTGTTTCCCTGTGCGCAGTACCACCTATTCAATTTTTACCATTTTCGTCTTAAAATTGAGAAACTTGTAATTTTCACGATAATTCAAAACTTCTTTCGCTTCCGCAATATGGTTCGCCGACAAAGCAGAAATTACACATGTTTAGCGCCAGGGACTAGCGCTGCGCAAAACCTTGAATGCGTCTAGTAACTAGCAAGATTATTTGGACCCTATAGTACGTGTACAAAATATGGAATTTTTTTCAGCCAAGAAAATAATGGTGTGTGAGACGTGTTTCAGCTGCATGGTGGTAAAATACTGTTTAAGTAGAATTCACCCTAATATTAGATGTTTGTTGCTTTGAATGGCTAAACGTGTGTAAGACGTCTTCCGCCCCACGTTTGGGGAACTTGCCAGCAAAGGCCGCTTCGGAGGGTCATAGCATGTAATTCAGGTAGAAAATACTCTTTCAACTGTAATGTGTCGTAGAAAAGAATTTATGGGTAAAAAATGTTTATAGGACACATTGTATGCAGAAAATTTGTGTTTGTTCTTGGGAAGAGAGGAAAGTGCTAATGCTTAAGTAAAGAGCTCGTATTTTGTGAAAGGGACATTAGAACATAATTTTTGAGGTGTCATTGAAGTTCATAAAATGCCATATTGGAGAGTGCTTGCTTAGATTTTCTTAAGAATGAACTTGCCCAAGTGTATATTAAATGGGAGAATTGATTAACAATGTCTGTATTTCACGCTTTGCGACCACCTGGAGTACTTGTAGCATGTATTTCAAGGAGAAAATGACAAAGAAAATTGCATGCATTATTGTGCGTGTTTTTAGTGACACTACCACCTAATTAAATTTTGCCTTTTTTGGTCTTAGAATTAAGAAACACGCAAATTTTTACGCTTTTAAAACTTTTTATAAACTTTTATTACCAAACCCTTTTTTCAGAACAAAACTATTTTTTTTATTTTTTTGTTAAACAAAAATTTCTTTATTTTACAAAAATAAATATTAAATATTTTTTTTAGGGAAATTTCCTTGCTTAAGTGTACACACAAAGTCAAAGGGAATATTGTAAAAGGACTCATAAAAACTTGCCTGCATACACTCGAGAACCACCTTTGCAAATAGCTATTGTTCCAATACTTATTTGTAGCAGCCTAAGTCACAATTTAGTTCTCTCTGCTATTTATTGGCTTTGTCAACCAATTATTACCTAGTGTGACAGTGTCAATGGTCTTGTGAGAGGGGGCGTAGGCTTTTTTATGGACTCTAACATGTTACAACTAACTTTCTAAAGTCTTTACTCATTAAACAGTGACCAAGTTGGTTTTGAGATGCGTAAGAATGCCTATAAAACTCGGTAATGTCATTAGTCTACAAGCAATTGCAAAAAGGCCATAAGAATGTGAATATAAAAGCGAGTTGCAGCCAGTTTAAAAAATATTTTAGTCATAAAAACATGCTGTATAAATAAAATTATAGGGGTGAAAAACAGTTCACACGTTCCTATAGACCACATTTTTGTCAGTTTGCTTTTCAAGTAGCCTTCAGTTCTTTCTAGCTTTCATTTTATTCAGAGTATTTCAAACAGTGCTTGTCTTTCTACTGAATTACATTTCAAAGGCTAAATTATGCTAAAGGTATTTCGAAGTAGTCAAAATTATGTAAATTCGTTCTTTTCTCCTTGAAATTTATGCTACAAGTAAACTATGCTAACACAAAGCGTAAAATACAAACATTTTTAATTAATTCCCTCATTTAATATACTCTTGTGCAAGTTCCTTCCAAAAAAAATCTAAGCAAGCTCTCTCCAATATGGCATTTTTCGAATTTCAATAACACCTCAAAATTATGTTCTATTGTCTCTTTTCACCAAATACGAGCTCTTTACATAAACAATAACACTTTCCTCCCTTCCCAATAACAAACACCGACTTACGAGGTGGCGTATTCACATTTTTGTTACTTTTTACCCTATAAATTCTTTTCTACAATACATTGCCATTGAAAGACTGTTATCTACCTGAATTACACGCTAAAATGCCTCTTTCATAGCTAAATATGTCCCTTCAAAGTGATATTTAATGGCAAGTTCTCAAAACAGCGGTCGACAAACATCTCCCACTCGTTTAGCCATTCAAAGTAACAAACACTTGGTATTTAGGCGAATTCCACTTAAAACAGTATTTTACCAATGCAGCTGGAAAATGTCTCACATGCCATTATTTTGTACAAAGGGCCCAAATAATAGACGAATTCAATTCCAGGCGCTAGACAGGTTTAGCTACAATGGAAGCCCCAATTTGCCATATTATGGAGGCGATAGAAGTTCTGCATTAGCGTAAAAAAGACCAAAAAAGGCAAAATTTAAATAGGTGGTAGTGTAACTAAAACCACGCACAGGAATGCATGCTATGTTTTTAGTCCTTTTCTCCTTGAAATACATGCTACAAGTACTCCAGGTGGTCTCAAAGCGTGAAATACAGACATCTTTAATCAATTTCCCCATTTAATATACACATGGGCAAGTTCATTCTTACGAAAATCTAAGCAAGCACTCTCCAATATGGCATTTTTTGAATTTCATAACACCTCAAAAATTATGTTCTAATGTCTCCTTCACCAAATACGAGCTCTTTACTTAAGAGGGCTCCTCGCTCCAACCCTCTCATTTTTAACATTTTTCAAAATATTTCAAAAACTAAGACTATTATTAAAAATGTAAACTCATAGAGCACTAGAACTTACGAATTACTATGGAATGCAATGGACAGCGATCTCAAGATCGTGTCCATTCACGAGTGATACGTTTTCAAAAATTATTCCATTATTTAATTGAAGTCTGAGCACTCATCAATCGACAAAATTTCGAGATCGCTGTCCATTGAATTTCAAAGTATTTTGTAACTTCTATTGCGCTATGAATTTATATTTTTGATAGTATTCTTAGTTTTTGAAATATTTTGAAAAATGTTAAAAGTGGGGGTACTAGAGCGAGGAGCCCTCTTAAACAATAGCACTTTCCTCTCTTCCCAAGAACAAACACCAACTTTCTGCTTATAATGTGGCGTATAAACATTTTTTAATGTATAAATTATTTTCTACTACACATAACAGTTGAAAGAGTATTTTCTACCTGAGTTACATGCTATAACCCTCCGAAGCGGAATTTGCTGGCAAGTTCTCAAAACGTGGGCGGAAGACATCTTACACATGTTTAGCTATTCAAAACAACAAACATCTAATATTAGGGTGAATTCTACTTAAACAGTATTTTACCACCATGCAGCTGAAACACGTCTCACACACCATTATTTTCTTGGCTGTAAAAAATCCCATATTCTATACAAACACTACAAGGTCCAAATAATTTTGCTAGTTACTAGACGCATTCAAGGTTTTGCGCAGCGCTAATCCCTGTCGCTAAACATGTGTAATTTCTGCTTTGCCCGCGAACCATATTGTGGAAGCGAAAGAAGTTTTGAATTATCGTGAAAATTACAAGTTTCTCAATTTTAAGACGAAAATGGTAAAAATTGAATAGGTGGTACTGCGCACAGGGAAGCAAGCAATATTCGACCGACTCGTATACTCCCAGCAAACAAAAGGAAAATATGCAATTTCAGGAGATAGCGTGGAATTTCCCTTTGGACTGTATAGCGCTGAGAGGCTAATCTATAAAAAACCTATCTTGCATTTGAATATAGTAATTATTACAATTACCACGCTTTCCTGCAGCCCCTGTGACAGCTTCAAAATAATAGATGCATTCAATTCCAGTGGAATCCCCGTGTAATCTCGGTTTACTGTAGACTTGCGCTTTGTGTACATTTCATTCTCTAATTGTGTTTATTCATTACCGAAGACGTACAGCAGCAAAATGCAATCTCGGGTTTAAATTTTCCATACTGTTATAACATCTTAATGGGCCGTTTCAATCTATATTCTTTAGCGATGACATACAGCAGCAACTACAATCTCGGTTTTAAATTTCTCATACTGTAGAACTTGAGTGAATACAAATTCCATTCCCCTAATAATTAGCGAATACAATGCACAGACGACATGCATTAGCAAATACAATTTATTCTTTCAAACTTTATATTCGGCACGCATTTTGCAGTTTCATAGTTCCTGGAAACAAGTTTCACATTCTGCATCACCAATCTCGAATACTGTGAGTTTCTCAATTCTGGGACGAAATGAGGCGCCATATTTTCGGAAACGGTAGTTCATAGAGAGAAGCAAACTTCACATTCTGTACTACCAATTCAAATAATATAATTTGCAAGTTTCTCAATTCAGCTTCTAAAATTCGACAAATTCGAACCACCATATCTAGGAAACGACAATAGATAGAAAGAAGGAAATTTCACATTCGGCATCACCAACTTCGAATAACATATTAGCTGCAGTTTCTCAATTTTATGCCTAAAATATTAAAATTCAAGAAAATTCAAACCGCTATATTTTGGAAAGGGTAGGTGGTAGAGAGAAGCAAATATACATTCAGCCTCACCGACAAAAGTAACATATAATTCGCGAGTTTCTTATTTTTGCGTTAAAAATGTCAAAATTTGACAAAATTGGAAAGCCATATTTAGCAAACAACAATAAGTAGAAAAGGTTGTTTTCTCATTCTGCATCCGTGAACAACATAACATAATATGAGGTTTTTATAGTTCTGGCACCAAAAGAGCAGAATTCAAAATATCGAACCATTATATTTCGTCAACAGCAACAGCTAGAAACATGCTATTGTCATATTTAACATTTTCGTGACTAAAATAAATTTCGTTATAAGTTTTATAATTCTACAACCAGGGGGGCTAAGTTAGCAAACTAACTTCAAATTTGATTTTTTACCTCGAGGTCACCATTTTTTTCTCAAATAGTACTTAATTGCCGACATACCAAATGTGAAAACAGAATTTCAATATGTCTAGCTGTTTACGAGATATACGCTGTTTAATACTTGACCATTGACCTCGAAGTGACCAATATTTTCACAAATAGTACTTAATGCCCACATACCGAATGTGAAAACAGAATTTCAGAATATCTAGCCGTTTACGAGATATACACTGTTAAATACTTGACCTTTGACCTCAAGGTCACCAATATTTTCACAAACAATACATAATGCCCACATACCAAATGTGAATACAGAATTTCAATATGTCTAGCCGTTTACGAGATATATACTGTTAATTATTAGATCTTTGGCATCGAGGTGACCAATATTTTCACAAATTGTACCTAATTTCAATATGTCTACCGGTTTACGAGATATATTTGACCTTTGCCTAGCTTATAGAGTGTGGTATTGAAACAAACTTCAAATTTCTGATATTATTTCTGTTAATGGTTGGGAGAGTGTGCCATAATCTTTTATACATAGGGGATGGACCGTAGCGTTTGTGTTGTGCTTATAAACCCGTTGCCTATGTAATCTCTTCTCTGTTAAATAGGGGTCGTAGCCTTTTATAAAATGTGTGGGTTAGATAATTTCTGCTATGTTAAATATTGGATGAAAAAAATGTGCACTGGTCCAATCTCTGCTATGGTGGTTCGTAGTCTCTGCTACGTTAAATAGGGCTGGAAAAATGTTCATATGGGGTTAAATAGCGTAACTAGCATATATTGCTGTTATGTTAAATAGAGGCTGGACCGTAGCCTCTGTAAGGGTTGAAAACGAGCTTCGTAGCCTTTTATGTAATCTCTGCTATGTTAAATAGGGCGTCTTAGCCTTGTGCACTATATGGGGTGTAATTTCTGCCATGTTAAATAGGGGATAAAAAAGGTGCCGTAGCCTTTCATAGTGTTGGAGGGCGTAATCTCTGCTATATTAGATAAAGGTTGCAAAAATGGAGGCGTAGTCTTTTAAAAAATTTCCGTTATGTTAAATAAGGGTTCGAAAATGTTTTCGTAGTCTTTTATAAATAGGGGATGCGAAATATGCACGTAGCCTTTCAAAAGGTATGAAAAAAGGTACTCGTAGCCTTTTATACATTGTGAACAAAGACGACGACAGATCGTATCATACAGCTCTGGAAAACGACTCCTTGCTATCAGCCAGGTACGGGGAAAGTAGTGCAATTCCTGGCAAAGTGCTTTTAAGTGACGGTACTACTACTGATATTGCTCCCAATTCTGAGAGTTTGATATCCTCTTGCATTGAAAGTAAATATAAATGTTAAAACATAGATATACGTAAACAAATAACGCACTACTTTAAATATTAATTCTGGTTTCACATAATGCAACCTTTGGAAACATTTTGCTACAATTTTGTTGACAATTCTAATATCTTGAAAAACGTTCAGAGGGTACTTCGACGTAAAAGTTGCATAAAATAGATACATCTTGTGATAAAAGGTAAAAACAAAAAGGAGTTATAAATCTTCACAGTACTTACTCAAATAAGTTGGAATTAAGAGAGGAACTAATCGAATCCGGAATAGAAAAAGAAATAGTAAACCCCATCTCTTCTTCATTACTACTCACTATTTCTCTAAGAACTCCATTGAATCGTTCATTTGTGATAACGGAAATATTGAAGCTGATCTGAAACAACAATATAAAAATAAGTTATGACTCATAGGTAAATGTTCTTTCCTAACAATCGGGGATGTAGACATGGTATAAATGTTCTGAAAGTATGCAGCAACCAAAATTGTATAAATGTGGACTCTAGCGGCAGACGGCAAAGGGTATAGAAGTTGTAAGGGTTTAAAGGTAACAGTGGAGTCTATGGAAAAGCGTATTTGCCTAATACAAGCAATTTCTACTGGTTGAAGGCTTTTCAAACAAGCACACGTAATTTATCACACACCCAGAGACACATTATCACCTATAAGGTGCTGACTACAAACATCGGTTTTATTTCAACTTTAAACAGGATATTTTATGGTAAAACCTGTTCGCATGTTGAACACTGACAATGATTTTGGATTAATAGTCAATGTGGAGATCCGGAAGCATAGCATGAAGCATACAAACTCTCTGTTTGCAGAGTGCACACATAGCAAAGGCTAATTTGTCACATTTGACGTCAACGATGGAGTCAAATCGGAAGTCATGTGGAGAAATCCACGTTCCAGTACCCAGTGTGGAGAAATCCATCAACGTACCCAGTCATAAAAACAAATCTGATCATGTTCCTGAATCGTGGTACCGAGAACGGGAACAAGATTAACAACTGAACTTTTAAAAACTTGTCGTGATGCCAGATTTGGTCCGGCGGCTCCGAAATCACTGTGTCAGAAATTTACCTGATGAACAACTTATATTGGCAAAAGAAGTGAACGTCCAAAGACTGAATAAGACCAGTACATCTGCCGGAAGTGAGACGCTTAAACAGTTGACAGAGTCAGGGATAGTTTGACTGAAAAGACTGTCATACTTATTTGGTGACCATGAGTCCGGAAGGAGAAGAACTTAATATTGTTCTGTATAAATGATGAGGTTGTGGCCGAAAGTATATTTAGCATTTCTAGCACGAAATACAAATAATCCCAAAGAACAATATTTAAAATAACCTTCCGTAACGGTAGCTTTTTATTTCTACAACGCACATAACACCTCTAAAAAGCAGACAAATAAATTTGTAGTCCAACCTAAAAGGAACACACATTATCCTTCACAAATTGTATGCTATTAGTTTCACAGGTCAAGTATTAGCTACTACAGAAAGTCTTAATTAAGTTAGTTTGTATATCGAAACCATAGTTCCCATTAGATTAGCTTTCGGCATTAAATTCCATTAGGTTAGTTTACGAACAAAACAGAAGAAACACCAAACATTTTCGTACCGTACATAGTAAACATAAAGTCTCTGGCAGTTACTCATACAAAGAAGATACATCTATAAGTTCTTTTAATTTCATGCTTCAAATAGCATCTTCACAGAACAATAGTATGCATAAAAACAGAAGAGTCTTTATTTACATTGTGTACTATAGGGAACTGCCTTTCCCAAAGCGGAGGCAATTCCATAAATAACATAGTTCGCTTTTACCTTATATCGAGTTTCGTTACGGTATTTAAAATTCCAAGCAAACATCTGGTACATTCACTGAGGAGTAACACTTCACCAGTTAACCCATACAACCTATGTAAGTTCCGGATATACTTGGCTTTAAATTCTAGAGGAACCATCCTTCAAACCTTATCGACATGAGACATAAAAATATCAGCTGATCGCTGTTTGTTACTCTCCATCCAAACACAACTATAATTAAGTAGTTCTAACCGATCTCATAAACATCATTGCAATGACGTCAGAGCTTAGAATACATAATTCATAGAGGGTACAATCAAATTTCATAACCATAGAGTATAAACTGCAGAGAAAGCGCAATCTTCTAAAAATCTCTCTAACAGAACTTTCGAACGATTAGCAGGGATACTCGACCAGCGTGACAAGTCGACTTAGCTCATATTTGCTGTCTTCCTTTCGAACGCTTTGATGTTAGGAGGATCGTCAGGTTTCGATGTGGGAAGACTTTTACTGCTTCGGATACCAAAATATACATACTGTAGGTCTCATAATTTCCCATGCCATTGAGAGGACTGGTAAGATCATATATGAATGGGTCGTTGCGCTGATAAATCCAACAGGCGATCGCACAACAACTGTTTCCCAGTGGCGAAGAGTAGAGTTCTTTCTCAAACATGCTTTGATCAGTATTCAAAACTAGCTCATGTATCGATCCAACGAAGTCGTCAGTCTGTTTTGCTAAATCAGCGCCCTTTCCTTGCCGATATTTACTGACTCGATGCGTGATACAGTGCCGGATCTAAGGGGGGAAGCGGACCTCGGGTGGTACGTTTAGGGGACGGCAAACAGCTGAAAATAAAAAATAAAAGCTCCTAAAAAGGATTAAAATATCACATTAAATTGAAATTGACTTAAGCATGTTCAAATTTTCAATACCGGCATGCTAAGACACTTTCATGTTATTCTATACAACCTACGTTCATCTCTAAAATTGAAAATCGCGATTCAAGTCAAATAGGCAGGTCTACTGTCTTACTGGAGTTAGTAATAGCTATGCCATGACAGCTTCAGAGCCCATTTGGTTGCAGTGTGGGCTAGTGTGCCAACCAAGCTACTATAAAGTCCCGGGTTCGGGGCATGAATGTTTGTGATTGTGGATTTTAACTAGAACCTGACTGTTAAACGTAGCGGGCCGAAGTCAAAAAATTACTTGATTGGCCCATACAAAATAAAGTTTTTGACAGGCTCTAAAGAAGATAATAAAAGTATACTACGTGATGCGAATAATGTTGTGGCCGTCGTGTCGGTTTGTCAGGTTGTTTGGCAAAAAAAAACGATGGAACGGGCGGTGTAAAGGACGGAAAAAATTAACTTTGCCCCTCATAGGAAGATTTCTAGATCCGGCACTGGCGTGATAGCACGACAGACGATCCACTTTTTTTTTTTACGTTCGAAGCGCAAAACCCACGATAGTGATGCATTAAAATGCCGGCGATTGTGAGGATCAATGATCGCCCTTATTTGCAATGCCAAAAACGAAGCCTCCGGTCATGTCCACATCCGTTTCCTCGAATTTCTGTCGAACTGCACCATTTATCGCTCGCATTGTAGGCATCCCTTCACTGCGAGCCTTATCATACTCATACAATGTTTTCAGGCTTTTGATGAGCTTAAACTCGTTCATTGCATCTTTCCGAGTCTTTGCTTTTCTAATTCCTTGCCACTACGGTCGGTGGTTCAGTAAATGAAAGCCCTTTCCTTGTACTCGTCATCAAGCACAGCTCTTTTCCTCTTTGGTGAAGGTACCCATTCAATTATAGATTAAGAAGCCTGCGAATCCTGTGACACCTGTGTTGAGTTGTACTCCGAAAATATTTCAAAGTCTTCTTCATCAACATCGTCACCAAAGTCCATCTCATCATCACTGTCTTCGCAGTCATCCATGAATTCCATTGTTCTCTACTCCTCCACAAGATCCATATCATCAGAAAGCAGTCATGCAATTTCTCCAAAAATCGCCAGCTCTCGTCGATTAATTTCTCGGCTTGCTGAACCATTTGCGTTCATCAGAGCAGTGACAAGTTTTGGATCCATTTGTCTAGAACAATCTAACGTAACAGGTAAGAGAATTAAAATTTGTAACCGAATATTAAAACAACAGCTTATCGATAATTATTGTGTAAACAAATTAATGTTACATAATTTAGTATCACCTTGACACGAAATCACACAATTAGGAATCAGTCAGTATCTATTAAAAGGGGAATAATAAAAGAAGAGCGTATAAAGCGAAATCCACGAAAACGCAGAACAAAAAATCGATATAATCCCTCTGGTAGTTGAATCACGGGTGAGAGCAAAATGAGATGCAGCAATTGATTAAAGAGAACAGGCTCGTAGTGCTATCTATCTGCAGAATCAGCTTTTGCCCTCATAACTTCTAAACCATTTGTCATCTGCCTGTAGGATTCCACATCTATACTATTCCGGTTCTGTACTTTCAGAACATATATACCATGTCTAGATCCCCGATTGTTAGGTAGAATGTTTACTTGTCAGTATATCTACAGAGGGAGAAAAATAATCGTACATGTGATGAAATTATGCCTCCAAGGAAATGTAAATAATTAGAAATCATTTTTTCAATAGACAATTTCACTCCAATTAAAGAATAGCGTTTAAAAGAGTGCTCTAACATTAATAATAGTGTAACTTTCCATAAGCCATAGTGGAGAGTCTTTATTTATTCTGGGATATAAGGATGTGCTCATAAGGCTAGAAAGTAGAGTAAATCGATAGGCATTGTCTGGCAATCAATTGCTCTTGGACGTATACATTAAAATGTTTGACTCACCTTTTAGTATGTTTGTTGCTTGTTTCTTCCACTTTGTCGTTGGAATGAGTAACGGCTCTAATCAATTGATTGTTCTGATTCTGGCTACTGAACAGAATACATGTAGCAGAGTAAAAGTCTAAGTTCAAGATAATTGAACTGACTGGCTCTAATCGACTAACAAAACTGAGCTGAACTCACGAGTGTCTCGTAACTGATCGCTAGTAACTGATATCAATCACTGATTGCTGTTTACATAAAACATACTTTTTTAAACTTTCATTTAGCAAGAGCACTCTCCTGAAAATCCTGAGGCCCGTACTTCTTAATTCCCGGTGCGAGTGTACACGAGATTTAGTGCTATCCTCATGTCATTCTGGGCCTTGCTTTACGGAACATACTAACTGGTGAAAGCCAAGCAAATCAACGTTTTTATATAGCGTTTACATAATGGTTATATAACAGCACAACAGCCTGTTTACTTATATTGCACATCGATGGCTGAGAACCAATTTGTTCTATCTCCACTTTCGACTTTTCTGGGAATCAACATTGAAATTAAAGGAAGTAAAAATAAGACATTTTTTACATGTTTTATAGTGGACCTGTACATGTTTTATAGTGGTATCACTATTTACCATTATATTGAGGGTTGTCTTGGGTGAAATGCATGCAAATGCTTTGTTGCTGGGTAGAAGGGGATCAACGTTGGAAATAGTACATTTTCATTCAATGTAATAGCAATTCAATAAAGAATCAATTTGTTCTAAGTCCACGGCTTATTGTTATCGAACTCCAAATGATCTACATTTGTCTAAATATCTTACTGACATTAATATAATGAATACGTTTCAATCGAAAGGGCAATATGAGAGGTAGAAATGAAACAAACGAACACAAACCACCTCCACTCTGTTGACTAAACAAAATGTATAAAAATGAAAACCGCTATTGAAAACATGAGTTATTATATACAGTGTTTCTTCAAAATTGTTTCAATCCTCTACAGCAATATACGGAAAACACTTCGTATATAATTTTCTTTTTCAGCAGACACTCCATATTTAACCTTTAACTTTATCGAAACTGTAGTAAGTCTTAGATGATTGACCTGCTGTTTTGATTTTAGAACACTGGAACCTCAAGAAAATTAGCAGGTTCTGTAAAATTTACCTTGAAACAAATGCGATCGAAGAAGTACTGTAACACTTTCACAGAAACAAATAGAACTGAACTGACTGCAGCCTGACTGGCAATTCCTTTGAATTATTCTAAATTGCTTCAGGTTTCAGCTGTACTAAAACAAACGTGGGAAAACATTTCTTGATGAACTTTAAATATGACACTGGATGTGCATTTCATGTTGAGCTTTCAGCCTTCTATTAGTGACAGTATGCATGCGTTCACTTCCTCTGTCCTGGTTTCTGGAACTTCTGGACAAAACTACTCTCTGGATTTTCCTTCATGAGCCATACCATTAAAGAATTTCGATTTTTCTAGAAACAGGAATCGCACCATAAAGTTATCTTCCTTAACCTTGAAATTCAGACATGTATTGTTTCTAATAATATGCACACCGTACTTGCAATTTCGATTCCAACGCACCCCACAATTCCTTTATATGCACAGTATGATTTCTTCACTTTTACAACTTTCGCTGTTAAATTGTAGAATAGTAAAACACCTGAATGTCTGAAAAGGGACACTGTAAGACGCGCCGCACATCAAAACACACAATTTCAGTTTCAGCATCCTTATCCTGTACGTCCGATTATTCTCATTCCTGGCGACAACTATTTCATCTCTATTCTTTTCAAATGCCATCCTTTATTCGTCTGTTGCATCATCTTCGCTCTTTTCAAATTGATTTCAATTTCCACCCTGCAGATCCTTTCTCGGAGCAAAAATCAATAGAATAAACTTGTTGTTGAAAACTGAGCGATACAGCCAATGTTTACGTGGAGTCCAGCCTTGAGATTCGCCTTATTCGACATAAAGTTTGTACATTCTTGCTATTGTCAGATCCGAAGCAAGATTGGCTTTCTCTGAATGTTGCCTTACATAGTGACTTGGCACAGTTGAACAAGATGTAATGTGATCTCTAATTTTCTGTTTTTCTGCTTCTGCTCTCGTTCAGCTTGGTACATGTCCACGATTGTCTGAGGCAGGAGTATCACTAGCAGTTGCTTTTCTTGAGTACAAAATTACTGGACAAACAACTAACATCGCATTGCAAGTGGAGATAGAACAAACCAATATTAAAGAAATCGTACAAAATGGACATAGACGATAAAGACCCTACTTGATGCGAGCTACTGAAAGGATACAGGACTATACAGTCACTATTACGTGTAAGCATATGGACACAGAACACTGTGCCACTAATAACTCTAAAATGAGGGAAAGTGGAGATACAACAAACTGGTTCTCAGCCATCGATATTACTTAATGTAGTTACATAAGTATTACGCGATATGCACAGTTACGTCAGTTTCACCATTGTGGTTAATATCCTTTATTTATTTTTCAAATTGTAAAAGTCCTGCCTGCCTTTGGTTTAAATTATGAATATAGAATAAGTACCTTTCCCCAATCTATGGGGACCCTTACATGCTCCCTCTGCATCAAATATTTTTTATTTCTGTCTGTGAATTGAATATAACATTATTTAAGAACGATGTTCTGTATTCATAATTGCACTGCACCTCACATATATATGCTTATCATACTTACATTTGCACTACACCTCTTACATATATAACACGAGAAAAAAAGATATTAATAGAAATATACCGAACACCTAAATCATATTACACCATATTTTATGCACTTTTTGACTATATATGTATAACTTCCACTAGTAATCAACACTAATCACCATAAAAATAATCGTAATCTTGACATCACAATAAAGAGAAAAGGTTACAGTATAGAAGTTTTAACTTCTGGGAAATATTTTTATTACTTCCTCGGGAAGTCCACCATATCGTCACTAAAGAACTAGTGTCCAACTGACCTCAAATACTCCTATCATATCTTGAAGAAAAGTTTTGAACCTTTTTGGGTAGTTCACGATCAATACATACCTTCGTTATCTGTGTTGATCGTCTTGCAGTTTAATGCCAAGTACTAAAACAGTAACGATATTAATTGCCTATTGAAATTTCGCATGGTGAGAACAAAGTTTCCACAGGAATATGTTCATGTGGGAATTTATTAATAGAAATGGAGTTAGGAATAGGTTGAGAATAAGAAATATATTTGTGAAGTAATGGAATAGGAATTTCATAATCAGAATTATCTTGTATATGTTGAATTATATCATCTTCGGTTACTGTATCATAGAGTACATCAAGCTTTAGAAATTCCTTAGAATTTTCGTCTTAAATATTTGTTTTCACCTGAATATATCAACGTGTGGCTTTTCCTTACCTATCATTAAAGTATACATTGTCGTTGAGACAGTCTAAGTAATATTAATATGACATAAGATATTATATTCATCTGTCTTTTGGTCACAAGCAGGAATAAAAATAAAATATGTGTATCATTACTTATTGACTACACCAGACTCTCATAATCTTGTATTATTATTATTATTATTATTATTATTATTATTATTTCACCTAGTTATTCAATGCCAATATCAGCTGAATAATAAGTGGTTCTTTTACCACATCATCTTCTCACATCGTGAGAAATGCTCTATAATAATAAATTTTTGACATTGACCTACATCAGCGTTTCTCACCGTTTTTCATGCCGCGACCCCTTTTACTCTGTCTTCTGGCGGCGACCCCCCAAAGCACTTTCCTTGTTTTTAAGAAACTGCTTCGTTTCACTTTGTGTGTTGATGATTTCAGAAGGCTATTTAATACACACACAGAGAGAGTTCCCTCGCGACCCCCTTGAAAACAACTCGAGACCTCCCTGGGGGTCGCGACCCCCATGTTGAGAAACCCAGATCTACACAATTACCGTCTATAACTTAAGTATAGGCATACAGTTATTTTCAATTACACGGATTTCCCTTATGTGTAGTTGTGCTAAAACTGGTGGTTGAATTAAATGTATATTTTACCTCATTATTTCTACATTTAATCTACTGCGACCTTAGTGTATGTTTAAAAAAAACATGTGAGCGCGTGTGAACCCGTGACGTACTCCAATAAAAAGAAAATCTCATGGATATGAACATAAAAAGTAAGTACTCTCTATTTTCTGTTTCAATCTCTAATGCGCTATATGGTCATATAAATTAAATGTAAGAGAACATCTATTATCGACTACCAAATGGATCGTAATCTCAGACTATTTACAGCTAGATTCGAGTAATCTTGTCCGTCATAATTTCATTAGGTCCGGATGGGAACTCGGACTACATCTCCTGGCATCTCTAAAAATGTAATAAAGTTAAAAAATTAGTAAGAAAAATATAAGGTAAAAGAGAAAATCCATGTAACTTGTTCTGCGAAAATATCTACCGTTCAAGAGTTTTTCTATCATCCTAATACGGGTGTAGTCGTTGAATCACAGTCTTCAATGATCCATTCACATTTTTTATTTTGTATTTTGACCTGATAAGCATTTGCATATCGATTCTTTGTAATGTATCTTTGAGTCCTGAATTGACAGACAGACATTGAGTCCTGAATGTCTTCGATTCACCGTTTTATACGATGGGTGATATACTAACACAGATTAACCCTCGTGTTATTTGATCCGCCTCTGTCTCCGGTCATAATATTTCTTTGTTGCGTGCATCTATTAAATTAATGTTCTGCTGCTAAATCACGATATTTTTGGAATTCACTTAGTAGCATTTTTTCAGCCGTTTCACAATGTGGATCAAACCTGATATCTAATATATCCCTTGGCTGATAACCTCGTAATAGAAAATTACTATTATATTCATTCCATCACGGTTATGGTTGTTTATGCTGAAACAAATTGTCCTTATAAATTTGTCCCACTTCCCCAGATCTCCGTCTTTAATGGCCTGTTTTGTCATAATATCAATTTTTGAATGAAGAGATTCGAATGCTTCGATGGGAGTAACTGTGGCGTCTTTGGGGTTTAATGTTTAAAAATTTAGACAGTTCAGTATAATGTACGTTTTTGAAATACATGCAACGTGATCAGTCTTAATCACTTTTGGTGCTCCAAACCGTAAAATTATTTGTTCATACACCAATTTTTCGACTCTATCTGCAGATAAATCTGGAACTGTTTTAGTTACTACAAAGCGTGTCTGTTCGTCTATAGCCGTCGTTAAAAATATTCCGATAATATGACTGGCAATATGGTCCAGACGAATCCAAGACACAACTCTGGCAAGCAAATGCAGGGAGTGAGTTAATAATTCGCCTTATGGTGATTTCGAAATTATTTTGATTTTCAAACACGAATAACATTGCTTTATTTTTTTTAAAAAGTGAACTGTTTCGTGTCCTTAAAATAATATTTCCAGGAAGCTGACAAATGTCTCTCTCATTCCAGTATGGTGTGCTGTGTTTGATGAATGTAAAAGATGAAACCATTCTTTTCTTAAATTTTTCGAGACGTAAAACAGTTTATTTCTTCTGCGACCTTTATTCCTTGGAGGTAGCATATATAATACTCCTTTAACTAACTGGTATTTTCTTCTCCCTCTGTATTTTTCCGTCCATCTGTGTACTGGGATGTTACAAGGTATATATTATTTTACCAAACATTGAGTTTTCCCTTTGTTCTTCTGCCACATTGATGTATTCTAGCAACATCAAAAAATGTGAGCCTCTCTTCCATTATCGTCCTGTATTTTGTCATTTATTTCCTTCATTCTTTGCAGTTGGTTCTTTCTTTTCCCATTTTTCTTTCATCCTTTATTTTACAGATGCGATGCGGTAGAGTTTTCATGTGAACTTATGGTTCTGCTTGCTTACTTATATGGAGGTATAGATGACGTAGGGCCACACAAATTTTAAACTTGGGCGTTCCTTCCTTCTTTACCAATACAATTCGGCTGCTGAAATCACACCAATTCTCTGTAATAACAGCTACCGATAATAAATCCTCAAATTGTTTCTTAACTTCATCGACTAGACGTAAGGCAGTTTCTTTCGATTTATGACAGAAAGGCTTTAAGTTTTTGACAAATTAAGTTTATGCTTGTAAGTTTTGACAACTCGTATATCATTTGTACTATAACCAAAAATATCCCAGTAAGTATACAAATTTCTTCAATAAAATTGAGTACCGGAGTATCTTTGGTATTCTTGGGCACCTTGGGAAGGTAAAGGAGGTCGATCGTGGGACTGACCACCCCACCTCACTTCGTACCGTAGGTCAACAAAATGTGGAGCGCTACTTCCACATCCAACATGCGCCGTTCACGGCGCGTGCGTATTGTACAGGGGATAGCTTTTTTTTACCTGTTTTGCTGTCGAATCTGAACCAATATTAAAATCTGCTACGTTAAACCACTCTTTCGTAAGTTCTAAACGTTTCTTAAGCTCTTCTGCATATTCATCCGTTGCTAAACAACAGCACTGCCTAGTTGTTGCCAATGGCGGCTCGGAAATTCTCTTTATATTGCGCCTAAAATGTCCCTTTTTCGTAAAAAGAGTTTACGATTGCTAGTGTTTGAAATTATGACAAATTATTCAGAACCTGGAGTAACCACGGTAAGCATTCTAATGTTACGTTTGTTAACTAATTTTAAATTTGATTCAAACAGAAGATCCTTACTTTGGGTTTGAATTTTAATGTCGACAGGTACTTTTGCAACATTATTTGTTTCTACAACTGCGAGTCGCTTTACAGTGCACAGGGTTTTCTGTTGATTCTTCTTAATATATGCCTTAATAATTTTTGAAACTTCACCGTGTTTATTATGGCGAACTTTCACAATTTCACTCTTCAGTCCCATTGTAAAATTTACAGATTAAGTCTATGACCACTTTATAATGGTCCAAAAATCAAAACCAACTATCGGTAATGCTCTTGAATCAGAATAATTGAAAAATGGATGTTGTACCTTAAAATCAGCTATTTCTAGTTCTAATATGGCACCTATATGCATTTGCATAACCTTATCCGAAATGTCACTTATCCTTGTATGTTTTCTTTATCCTGTCATTAACCGAGACTTGTACGCTGACAATTATAAAAATACATGAGTCGGTGTCAGCTATAATCGTTTGTAAATTGCCATTAAGTTTGGCTTCAATAGTGGTTAATTTCGATTTTGCATTAATAGACGCATAGCCAATTTTATTTGTTTGTTGTTGGACAGCTTGATGTTTGAACTGGGTGCTCGGAGAGTAACAACGCGGGGGTAGTTGCACTCCCTGCTAAGCTTTAACATTGAATCTTGTTCTCCTTAGACCTGTTCATGTGTGCAGCAACTTCTGCGTTGAGATTTCTGGATCCGCTCAGAGGGCCTCCTTTGATACCGGGGATCACTATTCATATTTTCATCTCTATAACAACTACTGTTATTATACTGATTTGACCTGCCATCATTGTTATTGGAGCTATTTACTCTAAGAATTCCCACAACGGTCTCTTGACCTGTTACTGGCTCGGCCTTGCCTCCAATTTTCGTATCATACTCAATTATTGTTGCAGTAACTTCTGCTACTGTTAGATTGTTTAATTTCGTTTATTGCTAAAATGATATTTGAAAGTTTACTGTTGATTTCTGTCAAGTATACCTTAGCTTTCGAATCTACAGTTGCATATCAACTGGAAATTTTCGAACTGCCGCCAGGTGGGTTACTTGCGCTATTTGTACTGGTGGTGCGTAACCTGCTATCTGTTGCGGTAACCCGTATTGCTCCATTTGTGTTACTTGTTGTAATGACGTATTGAGGACTATTAGACACAGGTCATTTTTATATATACGCTTGCCCACCGGGGCGGGTGGGGGTAAACATCACCTGTCATGCGTGTGCGAGCTTATTTGGCTGCAAGTGAGTCTTCAGGGGAATCAGTTGGCTTGGTGCAGGTGCTTTCGCCTACTGCTGTGTTTCTGAATTTGACGAGAAAGTTTGTGCTGATGGCCCTGGCAGATTCTGCCACGGCTCAGCTGAGTAATTTTTGTTCTGCAAGTATTTTTCTGCTAGCGTATTTTGACATTTGATTACTTTCTGAGTAAGGTGGGTATTGAGTAAATACTCACGATTTTCCAACTTTACAAATCTTCCTTTGGGCTGAGCGACTGTATCAAACTTCTCTAACAAGGGAACCTTACGAACCAGGTTCCGGGGATATTCGCCGGACTGGTTCCAAAGGAGAGGGGACAGGGTAGGAAGTCAGAATGTGAGATTATTTTCAGAATGTGAGATTTAGATATAGTACACAGCACTACTGCTACCGAAACGATAGAAAAGCTACAGGATTTTTGCAACTACTTAGGTTATCCACATGTGTTAGTGTCGGATAACGGTCCAACCTTTTCTTCTTGGCAGTTTATGGAATGGTGTACTAGTAATGGTATAATATTAAAGAGATCCCCAGCTTAGCATCCCCCTAGTAATGGGGCAGCAGAAAGACAAGTGAGGGAAGTTAAATCGTTATTAAAGAAACAGGTAAATATGTCATATAAAACCAACTGGTCCGAGAAGTTAAAGAATATTCAGAGAGAATTATGCTTTGCAAAATCTCCAATATTAGGCAAGTCATCAGAACAATTAATATTATCTTTTCACCCAAAAACTATGTTTGATATTTGGTTCGCTAAGATACAAGAATAAAAAATATCTGAAAGTCAACAGATAGATTTACCACAAGTTCAATTATCACCATTAAATAGTTGGGTTTATGTAAAAAAAACAACCAAACAAACATTGTAACAACCAAATAATTTGTAAAAGGAAAAGTGCTTGGTTCACGAATGGTGGAAATAGAAGTGCAAGGACATAATCGTAAAGTGCACTTTCATCAACTAGGTCCCTGGAACGCAGATCCACCAAATACATTTAACAAGTCCACTACAGATATGGACTGGTGGAATACAGGTGGACTCAAACACAGTGGCTAAACCAGCAAGCTCACCAGTGCTACGTAGATCAAACAGAATTCGTCAACCTAAGAAGCATTTTTTGTGTGAAGGGTATGAATAACCGTGGATCATGGCTATCATGAGGAAGTGAAGAAAGATATAATTAAGTTACTTGCAGCATAAATTTAACTTAATGCTAAACAAGGCAAGTTTTCGAATTGATAACACGTTAATGGCTATACCATTATTGAACATTTTATAACTATTCTGTTAAACGATAACATGTACAGTAGTGAACGAAAATATGGACTGTGCCTGAATTTAACCATTCTTCCTTTACAATAGAAAAGTGAGTGGAAGCAAGAAACAAATATATTTTGGGAACTATCACAGTTTGAGGCATACAAAAAAATAAAAGAAAGAAGAAGTGGAATTGTAATAGATACAAATTGAACTATTTTATTAGCATAATTGAGTCTAATATTGATTCAAAGATTTTGGGTCTAAATAGTTTCGTACTGAGCAATTGACTTATTTTATTCTTTTTCTTCTATGGTTGTTGTTCGTTGTATTAATGGTTGGTTCACGTGAACCAGAATTTGAAATTCGCGATTATGGTATTTTGTGAGACTAGCAATTCGACTTAAGTATTTATCATTTGATGTACTTCAGGTGAGGGTCTTCGTTTGTGCAAATTTAGAATTATGAAGGAAATATGTAAAATGTGTGAATGTACTAGTTGGGCGAACAATGGCAACAAATGTACGTAATATTGTTGCTTCCTCTATTGCTAATTTGTCTCAAGGAAATACTATATATTTCTCTGGAATTATAAGTTCAGTACATGAAACCTATTGGGTATTTTATTCAATTGATTTGGAATTTAAGGGATAGATTTTAGATACTTAACCGAACAAAGTAAATGCCATTAAAATATAACATTTTTACAGTCTCCATTACAGACATAATGACACCACAACGCGGGGCGCCCGATGGCAATAGTAGTGACAGCGATCAAGAAAGTAATGCAGCGAGATTTAGACAGGAAAGGTCACAACTAAATTAAGTTGGAAATATGTCTGGGTCCATAAGTAGACAAGGTATTTAAGGTATGGAAGCGAGATTAATGAATATGATGGAACAGTTGTTTTAACGATATAAACAAGAAGGAGATGAGCAAAACCAACAAAGAGAGCGTCAACGAGAAGAGGACTGAGAGCAGTGGAAAAAGGGAAATGATGATTCTAGAATGGAGATTAAGGAAACAAGGACATTTTTTGAAGAAAGGTTGAATAGATGTGATCGGCATAGCAATTAACGTGTGAAAATTAACAAGGAACTTACAGTAAATATATATAACCAGAGAAATAAAGATTACGAAACGAGGGTAGGAGGACCCTGAGATCAAAACAGTAATAATTCATGTTCTACGAATGCTTAACTGAGTAAGCTGGGATAATACGAAATAGAGAAGAGTAGTAGTATCGATTACAATTGAATCGTACGTTTGAAGAAGGAAACAAATCCAAAAAGCTGTTTTGTGGGAAATTAACAAAAACTGTATAATATGTTTATTATTTATTGAAAGGAAACAATATTGCTACTGAATATTCAAAACGGTCTTCTGATACTTTCGTACTGCTCAGACAGTTTACAAGTATTGTATTTTTTCCTGTAGAGTTAAAAAAAGTTGGTGGATTTGTTTCCTTCTTCAAACGTATGGAAAAACGTCTGCTCATTTTTAAGTGCTGAGACGTAAGAATGGAAAAATCGACCAGAAAATGAAGAAAAACGCAAGAGAAACCTTCAAATGAATGTTATTTACAAGAAATGTATGCACAATGAACTCGAAAGTTACAAGTAGGGGGCCTAAGTAATAAATTCACCACCACCCCCGTCTATCCACTGACAGAAATTTCGCCCTACAAATGTGCAAAACTGCTTTTTATTCCGTAACAGTGATAGTAATGGTTGCTATATGTAAATATCTATTAACAATAGCAGTTAGAAATATCAGTGTATGAAAATGTATCTAAATGCGAGTTAGTTATTCCCGTCTGTGAAAAAGAAGTTTAAAACAATATTTTAGAATAACCTAATTACCTGTATCCTGTTACGTGTGCAGTAGAGATATGGACGAAGGTAGTTTAGTTCATACCATAACTGTTGTAAAAATATTCTATGTAATTATCGGAGCTTGGATTTACTGGTGGAGAAGAAACAGTACATCAAAACACGATTTAATCAGGAAAGTAGAAAGCGGTGGTTAGGCGGACGCGTAATTGTTTCATGCTGAATTAGTATAATAACTTGCGACTAGCGACAGGAAGAGCTGAGCCATGCTCGCGCATGCGCATTGCTCCTTAACAGTAAATAGTACTTCCAAACAACTGCATCCAGTTGGCCATTTAGCGCATTGATAGCATGTTCGAAAGGTAATGCAAATAACCCTGGATCGAAACCTGGTGGTTTTTTTCTTAATGAAAATAACGTTTCTCTTTATATATATATATATATATATATTGTATATATAAACGCATTAGGAAATTTAATAAGATTAGTGAAGAAACGCATCTGGAGGTTAGATAAGTCAGGTACGGTATTTTAGGTAGATTTCGAAGAGAAAAATCTACCTATTGAGATCGGTACGATATCAAAGTATATATATATATATATATATATATATATGTGTGTGTGTGTATGTGTGTGTGTGTGTGTTAACAAGCTAGCGGCCATAATTTTGAAGATTTTCGAACCAAATTTTTATATGTTGTTTCTAGGCTTAATAGCTCGGCTTAGTTCGTTAATGAGCAAGATCGGTCGCCATCTTGCATCCAAAATGGCCACCGAACCCATTGTTCTATAGAATACACAGCCTAAACCGCTAGGGCTATTGAAATCAAATTTGGCAGTAAGGTACAACATCACCGTTTGATTACGAAAATGTTACCTAATGAGTTCAAAGACGCCATCTTGGATCCAAAATGGCGGAAGCAAGAAATCTATTTTACATATCTTTTGAACTAGAGATACGAAATTTGGCACAGTATTGTCATTAGTAAATCAAAAATATTACGAAATGGTGAAAAAGTCGCCATCTTGGATCCAAAATGACCGCCGAACCCATTGTTGTATAAAAAATACAGCTTTAGCGGCTGCACCTAGAAATATCAAATTTGGTAACCCGGTACATTATCTCTTGTATTGATATGTTACTAAAATATTACATGATATATCCCAAGACGCCACCTTGGACCTAAAATGGCGGACTTAGAAATCCATTTTCGACACCGTTTGAGTTAGAGATAGGAAATTTGGCACAAAGGTGCATTATGACGAGTAGTTTAGGGAAATATTGTAACATTTGGAAATAGTCGCCATCTTGGATCCAAAATGACTGCCCAAAATCCCATTTTGCACACCGTTTGAGCTGAATAAATGAAATTTTACCTAAATATGTACCATCACAAGTAGGTCACGGCAATATAAGAAAACGTTCAAAAAGTCGTCAACTTGGATCCAAAATGGCCGCCCCAAAAACCGAATTTCCCAATCATTGAAGGTAGAGAAACGAAATTTTCTTTGAAGCTGTATGACCCAGAGTAGGTTACAATAAATGCGGCAAACCTCCCCTTTTGGGGCGCAGCCCCCCGTGGGAGAGTGCAGATGGACTCCGTTGTGGTGCAGTGCTGCAGGGAGATTTTGATTAAGATAAAGAAGGCGCATCCTCTCAAAAACACTGAAGTTGGGGGCGAACCCCCTACGGGAGTATAGGGACAGCGCTCCCAATGAAATAAAGCGAGTATATGTATATATACGTCTTGTGGGGTATCGTTGAACAGCTCTTGATGAATAATCTACAAATCAATAAATAGTTTCTCGATAGCTCTCATATAAGACGAAATTTGAATTTTTGAAAATAAAAAAAAAAATCGAGATCTACCTCAGCCAGTACCGAAAGGATTTTTTTTATTGCACGCAAGATTAACTCGTGTTTTGACAATGCGCTCATCCTCTCGCTGTTGTAGTGTCTCAAATACAAGAAACTCCTCTTACGGCGGGATCATCGCACAGGCGCATTACTCCTTCACCGGAGTAATTTAGTGGATTG